>JACN01052038.1:0-20715 GCA_000787155.1 Scartelaos histophorus | reverse complement strand
AAATAAATTGAATTGAATTGAAAAAGGAATGGAGCTTTCACTAGAAAAGTTACAGAGTGTCTTTAAAGGTCCACCAAGCGCTGAACATGCATATATTACATGTCACGTTAGCATTACTTTCATTTATTCATGGTGTGTGTTCACATAAATGAGTAACAAACGTAAAGCGCCACCGAATCGTCTTGACAATCCCAGTTGTTTTTAGCATTTTGTCCCCTTTACTGTCGCTTCACATTCGTCTGATGGAATGGCGGTATAGCTTATGCACAACAGGCATACTGTACGCGTCCTGTGGGAGTAAACACTGACGGAAAACTACGGCTCTGTTGTAAAAAAAAATAAAATAAATGAGAAAAGAGAAAAGACTACAATGATGTTTTCTATTCGTTAGCAGCGATGCCTTGGTTCCTCTCAGGCATGTGACAGGGCTGCCTCAGATCTGAAGAACCCCATAGGACCCTGTTATACCTAACCCACCCAAAACAGCAAAACAAAACACTCCACCGCCCACAGGGAGCAAGCCAAAGAGGGAGGGAGAGCGGGGAGAGGTGAGGGAGGATACGCCGAACTGAATGGCAAAGATAGTGAGTGATGGCTAGATAATGGGAGATAGAGAGATTTCACAGTGAATATGTGAAGAATTGAAGGGTAGAGAGATTGCCAAGTGAGACATGGAGTGATAGAGGGTTTTAATTAGTGGATAAGGGTTTCGCAGTCTGTGGGCGGCAGGCAGCAGCTCTCCTCTCACGTACCTCTGCTTTCATAGTCCATCAAGCCTGAAATACAAGTTTACCAGCGCAAACTGTAGCCACCGACAAACACGAGTGGCATACAGATGTGCGCATGAGTACGCCCTGGACGCTATCGCAAATAAACAAACTCAAATTCAAGTCGGTGCTGGGTGCGAAAAGCAAAAAACAGAAAGCAAAATACTACAATCTAGGGTTCTCAAAAGTATCTGAAACTAGTCGATTCTGAAACTACCGTCGAAACTAGATACGCAATTACAATTAGATTCACGTTTTACGAGAATTCTGTTCAGAGTTCACATTTTAAACACGTTCAGAAGAGCTGGCAAAAAGACTGAAATACAAGCTGACAAACTAATCAAGAAGAATCACATTTCAGATCGTGTTTGAACAGATCTAAACTACAGGGTTAGTAGTTTTTATGCATGGGAAGACTTTGTGTAGAAAAGAGTTTTAAAATTGTATCCATTCCTATTGCGTTTTTGATTCACTTGCGAAGAAACTTTCAGTCGTAAGATAAAAGTGCATTGTGTAAGTTTTCTGGTGGAGGATCTGTCAAATGCTTTTATCCATGGAGATTTTGTCTGGAATGGTTCACAGTGTGGTGTTAAACCTTTGTATCTCCATGGAGACCAAACCAGACCAAGCTACAGGTCAGATCTGTGGAGAGGCGACCCCGCTCAGTCAGAATCCCTGAGCTTTAAAATGTATTTTGAGCTATAAAACCACCTGTTTAATGTCATACTGTGGAACTAATCCATAGAAACAACAAGGGACAGACCTCTGAATAAAAAGTTGCACAGTGCACCTTTTAGTGACATTGTTTCCTTGGGCAAGACATAAGCGTGATGGGAATAAAATCCTGTATTTGGTTATAGTCATCAGCGTGGTATGACAAGCACTTCTCTCGGTTTACCTCGGGGCAGATGTGGCAGCAGTGGAAGCCCATTTGTTTGTGGCCTTGAGCTGAATGACTAAAAAAGCAAAATCAGACTTGTTATGTCTTACCCTGCTTCATAAATTGAATATGATTTTGAATTTTCTGAATAATATTAGTTTAACACCTCATTACTCTGGTCAAAATATTCTTTTTTTCCAGAACATAACATCAAAAACCCATCAAAATGAGAAGCTATTTTTGTCATTATTATTTCCTGGCTTGTTCTATAGCTGTGTATGATTATCCACTGTATTTGATTCATGATTCAAAGATGAAAATTTTGAAATCATGAATGATCAGGGTCTTTTTAATCAAGAATTCTGTCACTAAAAGCAGGTGGAGCAGAGATTTTTTTTTTTTTTTTGACAATTATCATAAATCTGCATTGTAAATTTTTAGGAAATTAATATTAAAGTACCCGTAATTTCATTTTTCAAACCACCAGAACATCTTTAGCGATTAAAATAAGGAAAAGAAAAGTTGATTTTGTGCAAAACTACTATTAGTGAGTATGCATTTACTTTTGACACTGTCCATAGAGTTGCACAAGCGATGCAAGAAACAAAAAAACACATGAAAGACACACTGACATTCAAACATAGACGGACGTACAGTCGTACCCTTCGCCCACACGACCACTTATAGCATTCACACCACATGGCCAACAACACACTCAAACGCCCACGCACCGCAGAGAGAGAAAGACAGAAGGACAGAGCAAACGAGAGAGACAGAAAGAGTGAGGAAAAAAAAGAGGGAGAGGGAGAGAAAGGGTCCGGTGACGATGCCGTTGTGTAAACCTGGTTGATTCGGCACATTATTCCGGTGCCTGTACCTTTCAGCCTCCAGTGAACAGCCCACCTTCATTAAGACAGCCAAGGTTAACGCTCTCACAAAGGGATTTCTAACTGGTCCATATTATCTACGATATGTCATTCGACTGGTCTGGAAACTCAAAGTATCTATTGTTTCTGCGACTGGTTCATCACTGAGCTTCTGTGCGACGTCAATATAATTAGTCTACAGCAGTAAATTGTTTTGGAAAACTGGATTTTTTTGCCCCAAATGCCCATATTACACCATTTTCTGATCTATGTTATACTGTTATTTCCACGTGGTAAT
Source organism: Scartelaos histophorus (assembly GCA_000787155.1). Classification (NCBI taxonomy): domain Eukaryota; kingdom Metazoa; phylum Chordata; class Actinopteri; order Gobiiformes; family Gobiidae; genus Scartelaos; species Scartelaos histophorus. The sequence continues at coordinate 17,904 of JACN01052038.1, read as the reverse complement.
ACAGGAAGTGCTCCACCGTGTTTTTAAACTCCACACATCTTCACTAGAATCATTTGGAGAATTTCAGAACTGGAATCGCCGATCTCTAGTGAGCAAAAGATAAAAAGTAATAATCATTAACACTTCGTTTGGAGCATTCGGAGATGAAGACAGACTAGTAATGCAAGGTTATTCGAGCATGTGAATGAAACAAAACATGACACCAGGTATGTTTTTGAAGAGCTAACAACTTCAGAACATCTTTTAAAGCTCGAATGTGTCATAAAATAGGCAGAGGACATCGCTAAAGTGCTTGTATCTTTTGTATGTTGGAGGATTTTCATGGTAGTTCTACTTTTAAGCCCTTCATACCTTGACCAGGACACTCTTTAAACATTTACATTTCTCTCCTGTATAAATAGCGGTTTCATTAACAAAAACAATATATAATAATGTTTGAATAGTATCTTGATGTAAAATTCTTCTGCAACTGATGTCAAAAAGCCATATTACATTACAGCGCTGTTTTATTTATTATCAGCCAATTCAGCGAATGGTTTCCTTTATGATAAATATATGGAATGTCTTTGCAGTCCTTCGGCCATCCTACAGAGAAACACGGCTTTATGTTTCAAAATTATTATTCTGAACTCTTCAACTCTAAACGCCACTAATACACAGACTGAATACATTTTTTATATATGCGGGATCAGACCTTTATAATAGGATGAGGTTGAGGTTTTACTTCATAGTGGTCAGAATTTCAAAAGTTGTCTGAGAAAACAATGTGGAAAAGTATAAAGTATGTAGTCCTCCTTGGGTACTTTGGGCCTAGAGCAGAGTACACAAAAAACAAGTCTTATTATTTTGCTATCACTTTTGATTTTAAAAAGAAAAGAAAAAGAAAAGGAAAAAAACCCAATATATTTTGATACTAAGAAGGATTTCATACTCAATACTGATTTCAATACAAATATAAAATAATATCACATGATTAGTTCTGATATAGATAACAAAACTATTCAGAAAAGGTCCAAATTTGTTCCATTTATGTGATTTTGTTTCACTATCAATACCTTTTCAAATAAGTAAAGTTTCAATATTAATTTTAGTATGAGTTAGTCTGGGGTTGGAGGGTCCGTCACACCCTTGACTTTAAACCTTTCTAACTTCATAGAAACCAAACCAGACCAAGTTACAGAGCAGATCTGTGGAGAGGCAAGTCAGAATCGATGTTTTTCTTGGTCTTCCAGGAACATTCCAGGCAGAGCGATGACATATCCATAGAAACAAGCAGCAAGTCAATACGATAAAATGAGAACCAGCATAACACAGCTTTTCTATAACAAGACCTGCATTTTTAACAATGTCCGTGCATGTAAGACGCTTGTTAGGGAAGTTGTGCCAAGATGTATTTCTGTGATCGGGCAGTTAAATGGGCACAAACTCACCAAACTCCCCTTATGTTAAAAAGCATAAGGACGGGAGCAGAGCAGGTGTGGAGGCGCCGTCCTCTCTCGTCGCAGACTCGGGCTAGTCGGGAGCTGTCAGAATCCATCCGCTCTGTCACACTATTTATAGTGGACACAAATCCCATATGGCACCCAAGACTGAGCAGAGTGGAGAAGAAGTCCTACACTATTCATGGACCCTGAACGTGGCATGGGGTATGGGAGGGGTAAAGATCTAAGGGTTTTTTTGGGATCTAAAGGCGTCCAGTGGAGAGGGCAAAAGTGAGAAATGTCAAAATGTCTCAGAGATTTTTGGTTATTTTTACTTTTCTTTCTTTCTTTCTTTCTTTCTTTCTTTTTCTTTCTTTCTTTCTTTCTTTCTTTCTCTTTCTTTCTTTCTTTCTTTCTTTCTTTCTTTCTTTCTTTTCATTGTTGCCATTTAAATTTACCACAAAATTTGGTTGAAACTAAAGAATTAAGAAGAATTAAGGACCAAAGTCTCAAATTAAGAAGGTATTAATAAAGGTGCACTTAACTTCTCTGCTGGAAGTGGTGACAGACTTTAACGCTTTACCTGAAATGTTCCCCAGTATGGCATTAAACCTATCTATCTCCACAGAGACAAGCCGACTGCACTAGGCCGGGTCAGATCTGTGGAGAGGAAGCCCCGCTCACAGTAAGAATGTATGCAACAAGAACAACCGTAATGAAATAAATGCTGGATAAATAAGACGAATGCCTTACTGTGGAACATTCCAGGTGAAGCCATACAGTATCGCCATGGAAACCAGAATATGCATAGCCACATTGGCGTAAACAGCAATTATCTGTTTGATTGTTTGGTAGCACAAGTTTCCAAGCAACCCCATTTCTAAAAACGATACATGTCAAACAGAATTGCAAAATTATTATGTCAAATGTGATGAACTTTTACAACATCTTATTACAAACGCAGCTTTTGCATCTATCCCAGTTAATAGACTATACAATGCCCTCTGCCTCTTTCCTTGTAGCCTTAAATCCTTGTAATGATTCCAGGCTAGTCCAAAGAGTAAACAAAAAGCACAGAGGACAAGAATAATTGACACGCATGCCGCTCCGGAGACGCCACCCAAAAAACCACGCAATCAATACTCCTGACAAGCCAAAGCCTTATTCAACACATTTGATATTCCTCCTCTCGCCCCAAGATAAATACATGTGGCCGTCCTCCTCACAGAACTAAAAGGAGCAGCACTAACTCGCTCCGCAAATAAAGCATTGCATCAAGACTGACAAGCACCTAAGCTCTCAGCAAGAGCCGCTGCCAGGGAGAAAAAGCCTATTTCAATAATGCATTTGACCACTAAACCTCTGGCACCCCCAAAGAAAGCTAAGAGGCCCATTACAGATGCAGGATTAATTGATAGATCAATGCCATTGACTGGTAGGAATTGGATTGGGGGATTTAGTGATTTAGGCAGAGTTTCCTGAGCATCCCCTTTATGAAGTTGTTGATTACACAGAAATGAGTGAGTAAAGGACATTAGCGCTGCAGTAAGAGACACACCTAGCTACCGTCGCCGATTGATTTTCTCAATGCTAAGTGGGCTAATCTTCCATCTGCAGGTACCGATGCAACGCTTGTCAAGAGAAAAACTCCAGGAGAGGACTGCGCTTTGTTCGTTTTTCTAAGCGGGGCATGAAACGGGCTGTTGTGAAATAGATCTGGGTTTTAAAAATCTAATACCCCACTCAAAATCTAAAAGCCCACTCACCAGAATTTAAAAACATGTCCAATTTTGATTTTTTCATTGTGCAATTTTCTCAAGAGCTTTTTACACCAATGATTTGTAGTCATATTTAAAAAGGAGATGTTCGTACCAAACCTTGCACCAACATAACAAAATAAAAATAGTGATAAAAGCTATATTAAATATCACCTGTTACGTTGCGCATATGTTTTATAATTTCTGTCAACATTAAGCATATATAAGCTGCTTTGTTTTATGTATTTTATTGCCCATTTAACATCATAACCAGGGAACTGCAGATAAAAAGTTGCCTTTAGACAATTCTGGCTTTTTTACAGTTTATTGATGTGTTTTATGAAACTGAACCGTCCCCTATTAAATAAACTAATCTAATCTGATGTATTTCTCTGCCTCTTTATAATCTAATATCTGCTTGGCTGGTCTAATATAACCCTTTTCCAGTCTTATTGCTCAAAGTTCTCTAACAATCCCGTATTCATTTCACTCTCCATTTCCTTTGTCTGACTGAGCTCGGTTGCGTCTACGGCCTGTCCAACCTCCGCCAATCAGCCGCCTCGCGTTCATAAATAGGTAAGGTGGATGAGGTGTCTTGCCCAAGGACACAGCAAAAGAATACACTGATCGGACCTCGCATCAAATCGCAAATACATGAAATACGCCTTTTCTGTCTCTTTTTTCTCTCCAGATCCTGCAGACCAATCAGAAAGATTTTTTACAGCCAATTTAAACACACACACACGCACGCACACACACGCACGCACACACACACACTCACACACAAACACACACACATTGCCCGAGCTATTTTATATGTAAGCTATTTGACTATGATTTTCACAAAAGCCTTGTAAAAGTAATAATATGCTAATGTCTAAATCTCAATCTCTCTTCATCATTAAGTTCAATTTCAATTTAAAGTTAAAGTTCAATTTAAAAATAAATAAATAAAATAAATTGAATAAACAAAAATAAAAGTGATATAAAAATAATGACTATACACTAGAAAAAAAACACACTATATTTTTTGCTGTCACAATAGTGTGTCTTATCAGTCCAGAATCTCACCAAAGTTGCTTTGTCCTGTTTTGAGGAACTTCTAATGATTTCACATTCCTACAGCAGAAACCTCGATCCCAAGAGGACATGCTTTTGTTACAGAGATTTATTTTTTCCATCTAAAAAAAAAATCCAGAGTGGTTCCTCTTGTTCCTTACGGCTCTCACCTCATCTGAGATTCTGCTCCTCACAGGGCTAAGGACACAGACAGCATTCACACTGGCCTTGACGGAACAGAAAAAAAGAAAAAAAAAAATACTCCTCTTGACAAAGGCGAGGGGCAGCCGCACAAAAGCAACCGGACAAAACCAGAGACGATCCGAAGTCTTGGAGAATTTTCCACTGTGAGATGATGAGACAGGCCCTCTGTATCTTTCTATAGAAGCTCATTGTGGTGAAACTCGCAAGTACAGTTCAAGGTTAGGCCCCATTATGGCTTAGTTAACAATGGTACACAATAGAATTCATACACCACACAGCAGGACTATTCTGAATATATATATATACGCTGTGGTTGTTAAGGATTTTCACCTTCGCTTGGTCAATATGTGAGATTATCAGTGGAAAACTAGGCTGCAGTAACTCGAAATTGTACAAGTAATTCAATCAATACTGTATTCAAAACAATGTCAGAGCAGATGAACTGATAAAGTGTGTTATACAGTCAAGGTGGACATATATATTTAATTTTTAAAAATCAACTTGTGTTTCTAACAAAGGTCTTTGTTTATGAATGCATTTATGGATTTTTTTCCCCCTCTCAATAGAAACATGTTTAATTGTCTTTTACTGTAATGTTATTTATTGGTCAACTATTGTAAAGCTGTATTGACAACTGGCTAATCTCTGCATTCATATGATTTATAGTGAACAAATGTTCCACTTGTTACAAATTAAATTCACCCAGCTCCATATGAGATTATCTGCAAAAAAGATTAGTTTATCTAGTGACTGTGACCAATCATTGAAGCTCCAAATCAATAGTGCATTCTGGGAAATGTATTTCAAACAAGACCTTGAATAAATTGCATTCAGTAGTGCACAGTGCTATTCTTGGTGCTATATTTGTTGTTGTGGTTCAGCCTCATTCTTTATACCAAAATTTGCAAGTCAAAACTACACCCAGTATGGCCTTGCGTAAGGTTTGCATTGCTGTTTTTCAAGTCCGCCACAGTGTGTAAAAAAATAAACTAGTAAAATATGTAGGAATGAAAAAATAATAAATAAAAATAATAAAAGTCAACAGTTGAATGATGCTTATCTAAACCCATTAAAGCGCACAGATTATACTGAGATTTGGTTGAGCACATTTGACATTCAAATTAAATGACTGCATTAGTGCCACTTAATTAAAAGACAAACTACATAGAAAGAAAGTTTTGCCTACAACCTTTGTCCCAACAACCGTTTAGCAAACTTACTGTGACAAAATATATACATCAAACATGTATTTTAATCTACTTTAGCCCCTTTTCCCCAAGTTCAAGGTTGACAAAATAACTAGTATATTCAGTAACCACTAAACATACAGGATTAACTGCTAATACATGACATTTAAATCACTATGCCGCCCTTTATTGTTTTGATAATGCTTTTCTCATCAAAAGTAAAATATTAAAATGTTTAAGTTTCACTCTCGTTTTAATGATCTGAGTCACTTTGCTCTCTGTGCTAAGTCGCTCCTCCTCTGAATATTACAACACAATCAGCGTGCATCCTGCTAATGAAACTACTGCACGTCACGTTGTTATGTACAGTTTTGTATCAAGCTTATGTATATTTATGGCAATTGTCATAGACTGTGTGTCCTGAGTGTCTGCACAAATCTCACAGCCAACTAAGGAGGGTTTGAACAGCGCCTGGGAGAGAAAACCTCATATTTTTGATGAGGGAACAAAGCTATAACATAGTAGAAAGTTCCTCTATAAACCACTTATAAACCTTTAAAGGACATCACAATAATCAAGATTTTTGCCAAAGAAAATGTTATTCTGTCTGGACAAACGTTTGAGTGAAAACATTTCGCTGCTCGTCCAAGAGGGATATTCAGCTCTGACAGGATATTGGTCTTTGCCTTATATTTGTGGGAAGAGAGAAGCTTCCTCACTGACACAAACACACCCTAGTTGTTTGCAGTGAGGAGTATCTGTTATTAATGGCCCACTGAACTATCCTAAGGTGTGAACTGTTACCTGAGTCATATAATCAACCCCAGGGGACTGACATTCTGAAATATATATATATTCTGAATACTATCAAATTGTATCCTCGCACATTTAAAGTCTTTCTACATTTCCCATCTCTTTTCTCACAAAAAAAATCATTAAAAAACGCTCCATCGATACACAATCTGAACTAAACCTATTCAGAAAACCCACACACAATTTCTATCACTTTTAAACCACGTGAATTAGGCATGGATTTTGAAAAAGAGTAATTTCTTTAACTCACATCCTTTTCCTTTTGTACCGCGTTTGGCTTAGTATTTGGGTTGGCAATCATTGAAAAGGCAATTTAGTTTTTTTTCATGCAAAATCTTGAAATACATCCCAGAGTTAACGCTGGATCACCGAGGAAGTTGAAGAAAGAATAACCTTATTGGCCCCACAACAAGTCGCTGATGAATACATTCTTGTGGGGTACAGCGGAGCATTGTACACAACATGGCTTCCAGCTGAGATGTTTCAAGCACCGTTTTGGAGCGATTTATCTTCTCGCGGAGTTAATAATTCATGATCATTGCAAACGTAGAAGTCTGAATATTACTGATGATGCACGCGAGGCCATTTACCAGTCTGCAGCAAATAGATGAAGTCGTTTAGGAGAGGAGGCCGTGCAGTAGGGCCGGCCTTTATGCACTTAGATGAATTACCTCGTAGCAATGCAGGAAAACTTCTAAACTTAAAAGATTCAAGATTCATTTATCGTTATTCTTCAAATACGTGAAAATGTGGTTGCAACGATGGTCGAGCGAGAGTGGATTGTGTGCAGAGGTCAGGCTGTTTACGTGGACAAATTTCATTCATTCATACACTATTTTTATTCATTTACAGTCATCTACTATCACCGTGCTCACTAGTGATGGGACTTTCAGCTCTTTTATGGGATTCGAATCTTTTGGATGCCTTCATTTCGAAGAGCTGTCCAAAAAATCTTCAAAAAACATGACAGATAAGAGGACACATCGCTCTTATTGTCAGTTTAAATGACCAAGGTCCAGATTTGTTTCCAATGGTTCCCCCGGATAAGAGGAAGAAAATGGATGGATGGTTCCACCTGAGAGTTTGAGTGCCTTCACAAAACATAAAATAACAACTTATGATGCCAAATGTGTGTGCATGTGCTTGTTTTTTTTGTTGGTTCAGCGTGAATCGGTATAAAAATGAATACAAATATCGACACCTTCCTAAAATAATCGTCATTTTTTCAGGTTTTTCAGCGAAACGCAAGACAAATATCGACACCTTCCTAAAATAATCGTCATTTTTTCAGGTTTTTCAACGAAACTCCTCCCAAAAGTGAAATTATAGCATAAAAGAAAAAAGTAAACTTAGGCAAAAAGTGACGATTATTTTAGGAAGGTGACGATATGAAAAAAAAAGGTTTAAAAAAAGAAATGAGACCTGGTTCCAACATATCACGTTAAGGAAGTACTCAAAAGAATCGACTCGTTCACAACAATATTATGTGGTCTTACAATATCTTTGGGGTCAGGGGACACAAATCAGGACTGGGGTTGCACCAATACTGATACTGGTATTGAAAATTGGTGCTGATACTGACAATTTAGCTGAATAAAGAATCGTTTCCATAGCAGTTAAGCAGGTATCTTAGCTGGTCATTTAATTGGACGTACTAAGCCGATTTACAGGCTGTTTTGGCTCAGCACCTCTCTGTGTTTGAACTTTTCATCATGTGAAGTTCTTCAGTAGTTATTTGAAGGATACATCACAGTTACATAAGAGTTTGATCTCTTGTGTAATAAGTTCACTGCATTTTGGAGAAATAAGTGACATTTTCCGTCCCTACATTTGTCACGTTGAAAACAGAATAGGACCCGAAATGCAGGACTGCTCAACAGACAGGAAGTAGAACTCAAAACTACAAGTAGAGAGGTCAAATGTCAAAATAAAACACCACGAGTACACTACAGTAAAAGGAATAAGACCAAATAAAGACTACAGAACATTGGTAACTGTATCAAAAGGTATGCAATGATATTGGAACTGAAAAGATGAATATGCGCAAGACTATATCAAATTAATTAAGAAAAGGTCAAGTACTTATACTGCTTCAAGTTTCCACCAGAAAAGTTACACAATGCACCTTTAAAATTACTTGAATTGAGAAGGTTTTATCATAATGTGAGTAAATTTCACTTGATAGTAACATTATCTGCAAGTGGACTTTTTGTACTTCACCTGCTTGTTTCTATGGCGATGTCATTCCTCTGCCAGGAATGTTCCACAGAATGACATTAAACAGCTCTACTTTCTCTAGATTTCTCCACAGATCTGACACCGTAACTTGGTTTGGTTTGGTCTTCATAAATATAAAAAAGTTTAATGCCATACTGTGAGACATTCCAGACAAAGCAACAACATCTCCATGGAGAAATCCTCCACCAGAAAAGTTACACAATACATCTTTAACTCTTTGCCCTTAAAATAAGAAACAAAATCTAATGTTGCTTGAATTAAGAAAAACACAGTATGTCATTGATAAATACTCAAATATAGTTAAATGTTCTTATTTGGATGTGGCTGCGCTCTTGGGCAAGACACTTCAGCCACCTTGCTTGTGTATGTGATGTGAGTCAATATAAGGATTAAAAAAGCACTATTGTAAGGCACAATTTAATAAATTTTTTGTTTTGTTTTACTGACTTATATTTAACAAGTGAAATATTCTGGACTTATAAACACACACAAAAAATAGATACACAAATAAAAAATGAATCAAATGAGAATAGAGATTATTTTATGTCATCTTACTTCACTGCAAAAAGTAAAATGACATAAAATAATCTCTATTCTCATTTGATTAGAGAGATTATTGTATGTCATCTTACTTCACTGCAAAAAGTAATTTTAAAGATGTGTTGAGTAACTTTTCTAGTGGAGGATCTGTCATAGCTTTTTCTCCATAACACTTAACACTTTTTTTGTTTTTTTAATCAGTATTTGGGTTGTGATTTCTTTGACATCCTACCAAGATATGCCTCATTTGTTGCTTTGCGTTCTATTTTCTATTAGCGCAATACATGATTGGTTGTAACATTTGGAACATGCGAAATGGGGTTATAACGACTGAAACATGATCACTCACTCACACACGCATTAGGAACACTTCCAGAGGTTTCTGCGCACAAATAGGCCAACTACAGTAGCTTTATAATACACAGAATTAACAGCCTAATTCAGAGACGCTGTTTTCTCTCAATAATTCACCTGAAGATTCAACACATGATTAGATCTGACACATTTTGAGGAGCATTATAAGGCTGAACTAAACATAGACGAAGTGATAATAATGAAGCCAAACCATAAATTAGAATTATCTCCAAAAAATATTAAAAACGTGCAGTATTTTAAAATATAATGTGAGCAATAAATACATAACAGAACATTTAAGTAGCGGGGTTGTTTCTATAATAAGTTCAAATCTCATTTCAGTACAGAAAAATACTAACTTGATACCAAGAAATACCAAAAAATACCAAATACCAAGAAAAAAGCAAAGAAAAATACTGTTATATCTATTATGTGTTGAACAATAAGTGGATAAGTGCAATAATGTACTACAAAGTGTACTCCTAGTTCCATAGTACACAGTGCTACTATAACAGACTTGGTATTTCTAATTGCTTTGTCTGTCAGTGCTGTTGTTGTATGGGGCAGAGAGCGGATAAAGTGTGTACAGTATATCTCTCACATACGCCAATACACACCCACAGGGACACGCTTCTCACCACAAATTTTTATTAATCAAGTCAGCGGACAAGTTTGGACAGACGCGAATCAATGTTTGTTTCTTCCCCAATTTACTAGCACATAAATTGTCCTTCTCTTCAAAGTGCACACGCCAGGCCCTAGTGTCAGTATAATTAAGTTCTGAAATCTGTTATAATTGTGTTGATTTTTTCACTGTTGACATGAAAGGACAAAGAGAAAGCGAGAGAGACAGATGCAGGGAGTCGCACCTTAAAAAGCAGCCGCTGAAAGGGAAATTATCGCATCCATCAAAGCGAGCGAAGGAAAGTTTGCACATAATCACACAAGACAAGGCCTAATTAACCACCTACAGCTTCTTTGTACAACTTCGGGATCTAAAAAAAAGTTGAGACACGCCTGTGCAGTTTGTAAATAAAACGCGACGCAAGGATCTGCTTGTTTTTAACGATGCATTGTGTAATTGTTTTTTGGTCAAATTCTTTTCTCCGTGGAGTATTGCATTGTCCAGAATGTTCCTCAAAATGGTATTAAATCTTGCCATCTTCACAACTCAAACCACATCAAGTTACAGGTCAGATCTGCGCAGAGGCGACCCTGCTCACACTCAGAACACCTGTTATTTTTCAGCTAAAAACCTTATGTAATTGACTAAATATAAGGTAGAGCTAGTTAATGTCACACTGTGGAACATTCCAGGCAGAGCACTGCGTATCCATAGAAACAAGCAGGTGACGGACCCCCTACCAAGCTACACAGCGCACCTTAAAACTGTATTTTCTTGTAGTAATAAACATAACTTCATTTCTTTTTTCAAATTTTCCTGAAAAAATAATAACTCGGTTTTGAATTTGATGAAAAAAAAAGAGTAATAGATTTTGTGATGAGTTGAATTTCATTAGTTTTCTTAAAAATGGTCGAAGCAGCAATTTTACTTTTGTAGTTTGATTATTTGGCAGCCATTTCCAGTACAGACTTGGCAAATAAGAACTTTAGAGTTTGTTTGATATATGTTTTTCAGTAGAAAAAATAGAACTGTGAAATACTTCAATGTGGTTTTAAAAGATACCAGTATTTTTATTTTTTTTCTCTCGTTCTGGCTGCAATTTTCCTCCAGTAAGTGTTAATTGTGCAACGTTAAAGTCACATCTATCGTAAATTATAGACGATATGGTGATTTTGTTGACATTGTCAGATCGTGATTAAGTATTTCTCCATTTAACGCAGCTCTAGAGTCTGAGTGAGTGACATGTAGAAATAACCAATCACAGTGAAGAGTGAACTCTCAGAAGCAAATGACAAGCCGGAAATATAACTATACAAAGTCTAGACATGAATCATAAAAACACTGAAACTGCAATCTGGCTTTTGGATTTTTAAATTTTCTTTTACATATATATTCACAGTATATTTTCTTGTTGCAACGCTGGAATAAAGACTGTAAATACACACTGTAAATGGCCATAGCTAACGCACAACCTGCAGTGTTACAAATAGACAGTGAGCACGGGGCCCTTATGGCTCTATTGACTTCACCGTGAAAAATTGTCACCCATCTCTGCGGAGCTGCTGCGGCGAGCCTCTTCACCTTGGTCTTAAAATGTTCTTAAAATATTAACGCTCTGCATGATTGTGGCATTTTTATTGCATTTTGTCCATAAATAAATTACTATTCTTAATGTGGACCTGGCTCCAAATTCGAGCCGAACGCCATGGGTGACATCACACTTAGTCTACGTCTTTATACGGTCTATTCCCTGGGCGGACAGAGGAATCACATTTCTGGTTACCTTGGAGGAAACAGTAAAAATGATAAGTGGTGAAACAAAATAGCAAAGAAAAATTTAAATTTAAAGTCTATTTTTCTGTTATTCTATATGTGCTCTTACGTACACTTAGTCTACGTCTTTATACGGTCTATTCCCTGGGCGGACAGAGGAATCACATTTCTGGTTACCTTGGAGGAAACAGTAAAAATGATAAGTGGTGAAACAAAATAGCAAAGCAAAATTTCAATTTAAAACAGTATTTTTCTATTATTCTATATGTGCTCTTACGTAAACCTAATAAACTCATGTTCTGACAGTGGGTTGCAGTGCTCCCTTGTTAAACCCAGTCTCCCATAAGGCCCTATAGCTCTCACCAAACTGAGTATAGGCTTTGACTGCAGCCTTCAGTCCCATGGAGCAGAGGCGGAGTGGAGACAGCAGCCCGGCTCAGACCAGTGGCTCCGACATGAAAGAGCGGGGCCCCGGGCAGTCCTGTGTGAGAGAATCTACCGGCCGCCCTGCTCCGCACTTACTGAAGGTGATCTGGAGCTTGATACCGCTCCTGTTTCTGCTTGTGTCAATTTGACTCACACAAAACACCGAAATAAAACCGTATTGTGTTTGGAGCGTCTCTGGTACCCCGACCGAGTTGCCTTTGAGCGTGTGGACGTGGTTTGAGTTTTGGGGCCTGTGGGTTTATGCTATGGGCATGACTCCGGGTCCAATGGCACCAGTGATCTAAGGGATGTACACAACTGACTTCACCTAAACAACACAAAAAAAATCAAAATCATACCTGTATTATACTTTATTGATCTCAGCAATTTACAAAAAGACATTAAAGGTAGACTATGTAACTTTGCTTTGTCTGGAATATTCCACAGTACAGCACTAAAAGTACACATTCAATCAAAGTAGTTTTTATTGCACAAAAACACCTTAAAATCCTTGTGTTCTCACTGTGAGCACGGTCACCTCTCCATAGACCTGGCCTGTAATTTATCATAGTGGTGTCACGTGCTTGTTTTTACAAAAATAGACAAGGCCCAAACCATATTTTAGCACATCTCCATGGAGACTAACAGTGAGAAAAGTTACACAGTACACCTTTAATAATAGAAGTTTCTGGTGCTGTGAGGTAACAGGTTTGTTGTCGGCTTTTCCTGCATGTTTTCACATATTAGTCTCTATATGTGCAGCATGTATTTACATGTACGTCTCTATATGTACACATCTGACACATTATGCACTGAAAATATAATCTTGGAGCCAGTGTCATGCATCAGTAGGAAACAGCTGCTGCTAACATGTTGCTAAGGGTGTTGGCTCTGTATATATTTTTTGAAATGAAGTGAAATGTATATCTAAATGTGGACATAAAATTTATTCAAATATGCATGTGATGCTAATTAAGTACAGCGCATTACACTGTATTAAAACCTATAGTCAAGTCAATTAACAAAGAATCTCACCTACAGAAGTTCAACATCTGTCCCTTTTTTTCTAATTAATAATAATTATAATAATAATATGCACTTATATCCTGTTATATTGTAATATTTTGGATTTTCATGTTATTATATTACTGATTGTATGTGCGATATATAGTATTATGAACAATATCCAATCCAATCCAATCCACTTTATTTATATAGCACATTTCATAAACAACAGTTTCCAACAATATTTATTATTAACACTCCTCTGCTTCACTGATGCTTTTAAATAACATGAAGGCCGAATAAAGTCGAATAAAGTATTTAATGTGAAACTTTTACTGAATGTATGTTTCTTTTTTTTTTCAAATGCACTTCTTATCTGTTTTTACATTAAAGCTTGAGAGCGCAGAACAAAAATGCCAATGTGTGCGTGGACAAATGGCAAATACATTTCCTGAATCTTGAATCTAAAACTTAAAAAGTCTGTATTATGCGTTTTTCTGATCTATTTTATCATTTTGTTTCCTCATCAAAAACATACCTGGAGTAGTGTTTTGTTTCATTCACACATTTTTAAGCACCAATTTACACCAAAGCAGTAGCAGCGTGCAGCACAGCATACACGCAGAAATGGCTCTTCATTTTAACCAGTCGGACAATCTACACCAGCAGTTTCATAACGTGCGTCCAGCTGCTGTCATTACGTACACGCCGCTCAAATTAGGTTGGGATTCAAATTTTTCATTGTCAACGGAGCGTCTCCAGGCTTTTTAGCAGGGGCGAGGCAAAATAAAACCACTACAGTCGCGTAAACACACATGCAGAAGCTCGGGGAATGCAAATCATCGTCTCTATTGCCTTTTGCTTTGTGATTTAAAACATAATTCATCCAATCAACAATGAATACATAAGTAATGTAAAAAGTTTAGGCTGGTATCACTGGAGCAGCTTTGTTGTCTCGGATGTAAACTGAAGCTTTTAAAAGTATATGAGTGTGCAGCTCTGCCTACTTACATGTCGCTGATGCTCCATGTATAAAGTCCTGGTAACACACAAACCCTGCAAATTTAGACCAAGTTCTTCTCTCGTAAAGAAAAAGCTCTGTTCCACCTTATGACGTCATGTGGTACAGGAAGTGCTCTACTCTCTTCCCTAGAATCATTTGGATAATTTCATTCCTGGAATTTGCCAAAGGTACAAGACGAAACAAAGCACGGCGGCACGGTGGCAACACTCATGCCACACAGCAAGAAGGTTACGGGTTCAATCCCCGGGCCTTTCTGTGTGGAGTTTGCATGTTTCCTCTGGATGGGTTTCCTCCGGTTACTCCGGTTTCCCCCATCAACCAAAAACATGCAACACCCCTGTGACCCTGACCCCTGATCCCTGATCCCTGTGACCCGTGGGACTACGGATGGAAATTAGCCGTGTGGCTACAAATGGCTTGTTTGAAATTAGCCGTGTGGCTACAAATCTGGCTTGTTTACATTCGTGCTTGTCATGTATGTTCATTAACATGCACTGTCCCAATCAAATAAACACATAAATAAGCATTTTGAGCTTTGGGGGTGTTCAAAATAGTAAAAGGATTATTCAAACATGTACAAATGAAACAAAACACAACTAGGTACAAAACAACTGAACATGGTTTAAAGCTCATAGGACCTTTAATAAAAGATACAAATCATCCTTTAAAAAAAAAGTCGGTTTTGCACTTCTCCCTTTAATATACCCAAAGATCTGGAATTTTTACTGGTAGAATCTGCATAAAAAACAATTCTTCACTACCGTTACTCATTATTAGTTTAGCCACATTGAAATCCCGGTTTAGTTTGCTTTCGGACACAGTTTTGTATATTTATTTCCTGCTTTAAAATTTAAAATGCTTTACAAGATATATTATTTGAGCAAATGTTGTTGGAGAATAACTTTCACTTGAAACTGTCTTGGACTCTACACTATGTTAGCCCGTGAATAATAGATGTGTCTGTCAACATTACTACAGTGCCGGGTTCTTTGTTTTTTATCACTTATTTATGTGCACAATTCACATCTTGTTGAAGTGCACGCTCGCTTCTCCTTATTACAGCCAAACTTTGGGATGTTGAACTGTGAGTTAGACTCCCGGAAGGACCCCACTGTCACAAACTCAGGATTGATATGTACAAGATCAAAATTAGGAGTGTAGGAAGTAAGAATAGGGAGTTAAGAGATCAAAACTGGGCTTTGGTCACAGCGTAAGATTAGGAAATTACTGACAATTTCGAAATTTTGAAGTGCCATATATTGCTAAAGTAAATCTAGATGATAAACGATAATACTGAAACTAATTTATGCAACTGACACAATAACCCAAGACAAGATTTAACCCACAAAGTATTTTAAAAGCACAATATTGTAAAAAATCATGAGCTACAATTAATAAACAGCGTAATGAATACACTTTAGTGCTTAGTTTGCAGCTGTAATGAGTCGCAGAAGTAAAAAAAAAAAAAAAAGTGTGCAAAGAAAAAGTCCTATGATAAATATTGACCCCAAAAATATATGGTAAAACAGTTCAAAGTCTCAAATAACACAATCACTGAGCGTTTTCATCTTTGGGGATGCAAAGAGCCTAATAATCCAGGATTACTCAACCGTGTGTAAATGAAACAAAACACAGCTACAGGTATTTTTGTGATGATGCAATATAGGTTCTTTAAACATGTAGTAGAGCTTGTGATCACTCTAGATTTGGATTTTTTAATATAATTGAGATGAAAATACATTATCTATTGGAGTACACACTTCCTGTATAGCAGATATGTGCAGATATTGTTCAGTTAAGGATGCATTGTTGAGTTTGGTGCATATTCTTTACATTTCATACATTTAGAAAACAGTTTTGTGCAACATAGAACATTTAAAGCAATGCACAATTTTCTGGTGAAGGGTCCACTATAGGTTAGATTGGAATGTTCCATGTTCTGACTTTAAACGTGTCCGTCTATTTGTATTTGCTATTGCTTAAAAAAAACTGTTCCTTCTGTGAATGGAGGTGCCTCTCCACAGATCTGAGATGTAATCTAGTATAGCGCTGTAACCTGCTTTTCTCCCTCGTGAATAATAGGTTTAATCTCTACTGTGGAACATTCAATAACATTACCATGGAGACAAGCAGGTGTTGGACCCTTTAGCAAACCGCACAAAAAAGCATCTCATATAGACACTGCTGTGTATTACAGTTTTAATGTGTTTATCTGTTAATCAAAGTTTGCTTTACAGCTTCTTAAAAACATGCAGCACAATATTATGTGTTCTCCTGCAGCCGGTTGTGACTTCCTGTTGACCTGTCACCCAGACATCACCGAGAGTCTGAGTGTAGAGGGCTTTTTTTCTGTTCTGTTTGCAGGATTCAGAGGAAAACTATTTGAACAGAACTTTCGGTTGCTATGTTGACCTGAGACAAGTAGAGAGGCGCCTATATGGAGATGAAAAAACAATGGGTGTAACAAAATGAGACGTAAACGCTGATGCATCGTACTCAAATTTGAATATTTCAATATCCATGAATCGTGTATGTTAAAACTATGGGTCTAAGTTAAGTTATGTGCAGTCAGGGATTACGTTGCAAAACCCAGACGTCTGTATTAGAATTGTATGTCGAGGGAATCAACTTTTGGCTTTTCAATTGTTTTGACCTCATCCATTTGAACACGTTTTATACAACAACACGTATAATGCTCACGCAGCAACAGTGCAATAACTTCTGCAAACCGGTTAAATGTTAGTTTGCCAAAAATCACACAGGTTCCTTCTCCCTCTGCCTGTTTTTAATCCACCTCACTGGGCACTTCTGCTGCAGTAAAGGCTGAAACCTGCAAAAACGAAGACACGCCGCTAATTAGCACAGCAGGATTTGTGAACAATTCCTTGTGAGGACGGCGCAGAGTCGCAGCAAAAAGGTAAATATTTGAAGTGGTCCAATGCTATCGCTTAGTGTGTAGCAGTCCGGCGCAATGAGTACGCCATCAGACCACAGCAGCTTTTAACTTTTGAAATGATCAGCGGGTCGGCGAAAAACTGACACTTTTTATAGCTTTTCCGGCAATTACGTTCTTAGTGTATTCGATGGACATGCAGAGAACAGAGAGAAAGAAAGAAAAAAGAGGGGAGGAGGAATAAAACTGGCACTAGGGATGGAGTCTGAGCCGTGAGAGCAGAACAAGAGCACTGGTACGGTATGAACCAACTCTAGTGCATTTTTAATGATCATTTCACTATTCCTGACTCAAATTGAATGAAGGATTTATGGTATAAGAAAGGAAAACCCTAACGGTATGAAAATAAGATACTGAGAGTGGACTTGAGGTTTTGGTAACACATCAAAGTCAATGTAAAGCACGGGATAATATGTCAAATAATTAATGATCTTTAGAGCCAAGGTCATAATTTAGATTTTATATCTTAAATGTATGGGTAACTAAAGCCAATCACACTGTACTGCGATTATTTAAAGGTGTATT
>KN493814.1:53002-75780 GCA_000787155.1 Scartelaos histophorus | reverse complement strand
TTTTGTTTTTACTTATTTTAACCCATCCTACAGTCTTCTGCCCATGGACCCTTCTTTAGATTTTGTCTGTGTACAAATATTACCAAGGATTAGTTTACTTCATAAAGAAATATTAAATTTAGCCTTAGAAGCAAATCTGGGGCCTACTTGAAGCGAGAGTGCCAACCACTTAGCCACCACGCTGATACAAAATATGTCAACAAGTGATACTCCATCATGAATTATAATGTACTTTATATGTGGAATCCTCATCACCGAGTTACCAGAAAGTTTCCTGCCGTAAACTTTTGGCACTGTGGCGTCGAGATGATTACAAAGTGAAATCCAGTTGTAGTTTTTGTGTGGTATTTGTCTTCTCTGAGTAATAATAAAGACATAAAGTGGTAGGGTGGATGTGTTTGGAGCAGGTGGGCTGTTTGCCTCCTCGTGGGCACTGATTACTCTTGGCTTCCATCCACCAGGCCTGCAGCTAGCAAAACATTAGAATGGCTCCCTCCGTAAATTCACTTTTATTTGATTTTTCTCTCATGCCGTCTCCATGGTTCCGTGACAAAAACCCATACTTCGATTGTCAGTCTTTATAAATTGTTCTGAAGTTTATAATTTGGACGTGTTACCAAAAATAAAACACTTTGTTACAATCAGAATTCCAAACACCAAATGTGTGAGAAATTTAGTGCCTTTAAAACCCATTGGCAGGCGTGGATCATTTCGCAAAATATAATATAAACAGTTTACCAATCATTGATGTTGATTTATGCTTTAACACCGAATGCCCTGTGTCTGTGGATTTGTATGGCTCTTTTTTATTATTCTCTTGGACATTTACCCGCACATTAAGAACAAAAATCCACAAATCACTGCTGGATGACTCTCCTCCCTCCACTCCTCTCTGCAGCTTTCTTCATGGACACTCAGGGAGCTCATAAAGACTTAAAATCCGCTGATGTAATTTTCTGTGTGCGTCGAGTCTGGTGATTTAGCCAGAGCGTGCACAAGACGTGACAGAGACTAATTATCCTCATTAATCACATTTTGCCGGGCTCTTTGCGGAGGTAAACCGATTGAAATCCTCTTACCTGTCAGGGCGCCAAAGCGGTAGTCACAGAGGGGAGAGAGACTGCTGGGATGGGGGCCTAAAGGTGCACGCTGAAAGGAGGAATGAGCAGGAAATGAAGCCCTAACTACAAATAAACCACCATCTTTGTCTAGACAAATCTCTTTTCGGGCCGTAATGCTCTCAGAAATGTGTTAATGTCATGTAAAGTCTTTCAGGGGGCTGCACAGATGAGCGGGAGAAGCCAAATGTGGCGTGCTGAAAGAACCAAAGCCTCTCTTCTAGGATAAAACACCAAATCGAATTATTGCCCCGGCCCAGCTGTCATGGCGTCAGAGCGGAGGATCCAGGAGCTAATACCTCCGTGTGTGACAATGGCCATTACAGAGGCCTCTTTGCTTCACTTTGAGGTATGCAAATCTTATACATACACTTTAATCCTATAGTACATGAGCTTTTACAACACAAACAAAAAAAGTTGTCATGGCAGTAACCCTCCAAATGTACACTATGCAAAAGAAGTGTCTACATGGAGCTCTTATTGCTTTGCTTTTCAGTTTTAATGCATTATGACTTTTTTTCCAACTAAAAACATACAGTGTCAGTGGTCACACATCTCCACAGATCTGGCCTGTAATCTGCTTCTCTCCGTAAATGCCAAACCTTGGAACATTCTAGGCAAAGCAATAATATTTCCATGGAGACTGGCAGGAAACAAAATCTCCACCAGAAAGTGACACAGTGCATGAATAGCAAATAGAAAATTCAATTCTGTCAAAGTTTAGAGTGAAAACATTTGATCACTCATCCAGTCGTCTTCACTCTAGAACTTTTCGACTACGACTACGGGACTACACAGACATTGTACATGAATAATAAAAATCGGCTTTGCTTGTATCATATGTACCTTGTGTTGGTAAGTATTTGCTGCATTATTTATTATTTATCATAAACTCCTGACATAGTTGTTGTGGTAATAATTACTGCTGTAGGGTATAGGTCAAGTCAGCTATATGTGATGGTTCAGCATTTTGTGGTATTGTGTCATTTGATCTGTGTGTAAACTCAAGTTAAGCTGGATTTGGAATGCTTTGTGATTATGGTACAAATAAGAGTGCAACTACAAAGAGTTCACCGCCCTCACATTTGTCAGAAGTGCCAGTCAACGCTCCACGTCTCATTCAGACTGGTCTTATATGAGTTTAATGGCAGAACCACACCTGCACACTCACACAGTGTTTGGCAGAGGTATTCAGGCTGTGATTGCCGTGTGAACGTCCCTCCTCCTGCCTCACAGAGCAGCTCCGGTTACCAGGTCACACACAATTAGAGAGAGAGGATCAGACGGGCCCCGGTTGTCATGGCGCTGCAGTCCGCTCTGTGGTCACTGCACGCCTACAGGAACACGTATGTGTGCTGCAAGAGTACTGCAATACTCAACTCATGTGTACACAGTGCCAATGTCATTTCTGCAGTCTGTGTATGTACCACTTGCTTCCATATTTCATTTTACCCGATATGTTTATGTTGATCTGTGTCTGGATTCAATTGAACTAAAAAAAGATGAAAGTATAAGCAACTTTTATTTGTAGCCAGAATAGAAGAATAATAACAAAATGCAATCAAAATGTAAGATAAATTACTATTAAAAACTAACAAGAACATGGGGTTAAGACACTAGACAGAGTGTGAAATAATAAAAATCAACACTGTGCAAGAGTAAAACTATATTGTAACTCATGTACAAGAAGTGACTACACATATCTCCAGTACACAGTGACTTCAGTGTATAGTACTGTTAATATGATATTTCTTGAGTTATAAACTCAACCTCTCAGTGTCTCTCAATCTTCAAATCAAATATTTAACAATATTAGATTAGATTGATAGACCCATATGTCCTACAACTACTACCAGCCTCAACATCAGTTCTCAGTTAAAAAACCCTTTAGAATGTGAATAATAAATGCACTTTAAGTGAGCATCCTCAGCCCTGTCGAAAAGACACCTCTGCCTTCCTCCCACTCACTTTCACACTGTGAGACAAACCGCCGAGGGCCACAGATCCAGACACTTTTTGGGAGGTGAGAATGTAATCCAAGTTTTAGGAATGAATGTATTTGCCAGAAGTGCTATCTGTACATCTGCAGGCTGTTTGCTACTTCCTTTTGTCACCGCACTGGTCTCCTTCTCCTCCTCGTCTCTATCTTCCTCTCTATCCTCCTCCCTCCTCCTGCTCTCAGAGCATCGAGGGCCTGTAGGGACACGGGCCCACTCCAGATCTTATCACCCTCCCATCCCGGCTAAGGTTACATCCATTTTTTAATTTAGCATACTGGAGACAAGTCAGCGTTCACAATGAGGCCATTATGATCGGTGTCAGCTCGGTGGCTCTGGTCGACAGAAAATACACTTCAGCCAGAGGTAATCACAGAGCTATGGAACCCTGTCGGGAGATTACTTTGGGGGAAATTGGAGCTAAACAGCATTTAAGTTTTAGAAAATCAGTCTGCAAATAGATTTTTGTATTCAGATTTGATTTTTTTTTTCTAAAACAAACCATTGAATCCAGATTTGTAGACATGTATTATAGCACATTTTGAAGGGGCATTATTATTATTATGTCAAGAGCATCAAGCCGCGGTGTCACCAGGCCAAGTCACAGGTCAGATCTGTGGAGAGGCAACCCTGTTCACAATAAGGATACTTATTATATTTATATATTTATACTTACAAGGGTTTTCTGCAGTATAAAAACACCCATAATGAAATAATTGCCGGACAACTATGAGTAAAGCTGTACTGCTGAACATTTCAGATCACCGTGAGTTTTTAAACATGTTATAATGCTGATAGATTTCTCAAAAACATGTTTGGTTTCATCCACACATATGAGTAGCCCTTTATTGTTAGTCTATTTGCATCTCCAAAGCTCAAAATGCTGTGTTCCACCTTGTGATGTCCTGACCACTGACTGTATAAAGAAGTTCATATGTACAGTTCATACACGGTCTATGGTCATGACACCTTTTACCTTTAGCAAAAAGTTAAATAATCCAAATGATTCTAGTGAAAATGTGCAGAATTTAAAAACACAGTGGAGCACTTTCTGTATTACCACATCACAAGGTGGAACAAAGTGTTTTTTGTTTGAGAGAAGAACTCAGCCTAAATATCGTCACCTTCCTAAAATAATCGTCACTTTTTGCCTATGTTTTCCTTAGGCAGAAAAAATGCCATGATTTAAATTTTGGGGGGAGTTTTTTGTGTTTCCTAAAAAACCTGAAAAAATGACTTATGCGATTATTTTAGGAAGGTGTCGATATGCAGGTTTTCTTTGTTAAACATGTGTGAGTGAAAAAAACACCAGGCAGGTATGTTTTTTGATGAAGACACATTATAACATAGATTAGACATAATATAGGTCCTTTCAGTTTAAAATTGAAGGTACTGACTTTCTCCTCAGATATCTTGAGCTAACATGGAATAGTTAAAGCAACTTATTGTCACACATAATAGTGGTGAGGCGAGTGCAGCGCTGATGTGAACTGGCATAATCTGCGGCTGTATAAACTTGGGGAGTTAACACAGTGAACTCTGTCAGGGCTGCCGCTTCACAGCCACATGAATAATGCATTGGGCTTTAAACAGAACTCACCTACTTTTTATTCTCAGGCTGGTGCGGGGATGTTTAAGTAAAGCACCACATGCATTCTCATTTATAAGAATGATTTCAGTGAAGGAAAAAATAGGGTTGAGAGTGACAAAGAACCTGTGTGAAAGCGTTTTTTTCTTCTGCACAGAAAGTTAAAACTATACAAAAAATGGAATACAATGGCTTTAAGTATATAAGAAAACTATCAAAAAGTTAAGGTTATGAGGTGAATTTTGCATTTTTTTTTCTTTTTATTGATTTTTTTTTAATTCTGGTATGAACTTATCATCAACAAATATGTAATAAGATTAATTAAAGCTCCCATATTACACAAAATTGACTCTAGTGAGCTTTAAGTCATATTAGAATGTTACCAAATCAGTTTTTTATTCTCAGGCTGGTGAGGGATGTTTAAGCAAAGCACCACATGCATTCTCATTTATAAGAATGATTTCAGTGAAGAAAAAATAGGGTTGAGAGTGACAAAGAAGCTGTGTGAAAGCTATGAAAGTGTTTTTTCTTCTGCACAGAAAGTTAAGACTGTACAAAAAGTGGAATACTATGGCTTTAAGTATATAAGAAAACTGTCAAAAAGTTAAGGGTTATGAGGTGAATTTTGCATTTATTTTTTCTTTTTATTGATTTTTTGTAATTCTGGGGTGAACTTATCATCAACAAATATGTAATAAGATGAATTAAAGCTCCAATATTACACAAAATTGACTCTAGTGAGCTTTAAGTCATATTAGAATGTTACCAAATCAGTTTTTTATTCTCAGGCTGGTGCGGGGATGTTTAAGTAAAGCACCACATGCATTCTCATTTATAAGAATGATTTCAGTGAAGGAAAAAATAGTGTTGAGAGTGACAAAGAACCTGTGTGAAAGCTCTGAAAGGGTTTTTTCTTCTGCACAGAAAGTTAAAACTATACAAAAAATGGAATACAATGGCTTTAAGTATATAAGAAAACTATCAAAAAGTTAAGGTTATGTAGGTAGGTTCTTTTCATAGATTTTTTGTAATTCTGGTGTGAACTTATCATCAACAAATATGTTATAAGATTAATTAAAGCTCCCGTATTACACAAAATTGACTATAATGAGCTTTAAGTCATATTAGAATGTTACCAAATCAAAATCATCCACTATCCAGCATGATTGTTCTGTGCACAATGCTCTGTTTTACCTTGTGATAATGAAGTGGTAGTTTTTAAGTTAATAACTGGTAATTCCAGGGATGAAATGGTCTATTTTTTTTGCCCACGCAGTCACAATCCTGTCTGTATTTCACTCATACAGTTGCCTCTGTTGCCGTCATCCCGGTTGATGCAAAAATCTGTGCCCACTTGAGGCCAACGTCCAGACTCTAAAAATATTTCTCTTCACCGTGATAACCCGCACCATGGGACCACTAATATACCAGGTGTACGTACAGATGCATGCTGGGAGACGGGAACGGGCCAACGCCGAGTAGGACAACATGACCATTGAGGGGTGGTCAGGCCTGGCAGAGGAGAGAGAGAAAGAGAGGGGGCAGAGGCTGGGGCCCGGCTCTGAGGGATGAGGTGAGGAGTTTGGGGTTAGGGAGGATAACCGAGAGGACGCCTGTACTTCCTGTAGCCGCGCAGGTACACAAAGGCCCTGTTGAGGAGCGCGGAGAGAAGCGGCGGGATGAAACACGGCCACTGATGGTTAACAGATCTATCCCCCGGGACCACAGCGCCCCCTCCCCATGCCTCACCTCCAAACACATCACAACGAGATGGAGGGAGGAGGGACGGCGCTGGAGGGACTGGATCTGATTGGTTTTAGTGCTGCCTGGTTAAGAATGTATTTTAAAAGAAAAAAGTCATGCATTAAAGGTCCCGTATTTTGCAAAATTGACTCCTGTGAGTTTCAGGTCAATGTTTTTACCTCATCAAAAACATACGGACAGTTCTGTTTTCTTTAATTCACCCTTTATTATTAGTCTTAAACCTCCAAAATGCTCTGTTCCACCTTGTGATGTCGTGTAGTGGTAGTTTAGTAGTTAATAGCTACATTTTACTTTAGGTTCAGTTATTATAAAATGATCCAAATGGTTCTAGGGAAGATAAATGGGGTTTTAAAACACAATGGAGCACTTCCTGTTTTACCATATGGCATCAAAGGTGGAACAGAGTGTTTTCAGTTTGAGAGAAAAATGCAACCTAGATAAATTAAAAGTGCTCTATGCAGGTTTTCTGGAGAAGAATATGGCCCCGACTTGTTTCCATGGAGATGTTATTGCTTTGCTTGCAATGTTCCACAGTGTAGGATTGGTGTTAGATCTGTGGAAAGTGAACCAAGTGAACAGAATGCATGTTTTCAATGTATCTTTGAGCAAAAAGTAAAGTAACAACATTAGATAAGCAGGTGCCAAATCCTCAAACAGAAAAGTTACACCATTCACCTTCATAAAGATCATTAGAAGTCTAAAAATTATAACTTTCCCTTGATATTAATAATGTTGGTTTTCGTGTATGCCTCAGTGTCTCCTGCACCTTTTAGCATTTTCAAGCCAAGTCAAACAGAGCTGGTGCGTCTCCAGTTCGCTGATTGCCATATTCCCAGACCAGAAATGTCACTTACCACTTTGCTCTGCTTCATCCGCCAGTTAAAGCCTTTGTAATCCCCCCAAAAGAGCAGAGTCACCCTGGATATCAAATATTGTCTCCCGTCCAGGGGAACCGGACAGCTCCTCTGTCCACTGTGCGTCCCATAAGAGAATAGAGAGAAAAGAGCAGAGGATTCAGCCAACAGGAATGAAACATTAACATTCCAGCCGGGCCAGTAAAGACACAGCCAGGAGATAGAGAAATGTAGCGGAAAACAGCACTCGCGTAGGTCGGCGCTGATCACTGCATTTTGGCCTTTTCGCTGCTTTATATGGTGACTAAGTTCATAAAAACAGACTACATTTCATCCATTATGCGTTGGATTATGTGTGCGTCGTGAATGAGGAAAAGCAGTGTATTTGAGGTAGATTTGAGGGGCCAGTACACCTCCCTGTGTAAACTTTTTATTGGAGCCTCTTTAGCTGAGTAAATAGCTGCTGCACCTCTGTGTCTGGGCCCATCGGGCTGAGAAGGCTCCGCTCTGCAGTATCCAAGTGTATTTTCATCTTTAACCTGGGTTCATGAACGTGCTCTGTGATCACATGTTTCACGCACTCTTCACACTTTTCAGAATTGACGGTATAATTTAAAACAAACAAAACATTTTTCGTAATAAGACTAATGTGTTGGATTTGAAAAGCACCTTTGAAAACCCACAAAGTACTTTACTGTACTTCATTCACTTCAGTGATGTTGCCACAGCTGCCCCGAGGTGGATTTATAGAGGTTAGGCTGCCAATCTGCGCTATTTGCCCCCCCCCAACCACCAATTGCACTTAAAACACCATATTCACACTAGTCCAGGTGAGTGAAGAGTCTTGCCTAAAGACACAACAGCACTAGAGAGAGTTGTGGCTCCCATACAAATACAAATAAGACTCAGCACTGCTCATTACCAGAGGGAGAGAGTTGAATATGGATTTAGTCATAGAAAAGCTTGTTGGATAATTGCACAAACTGTAAATTATATTTGTTGGAAACAGAAATGCAATGTTTATGAAATATGATCTATAAATACATTTGTGACCTGATTAAAAAGCTAAGCTAAAGTAAACAATACTACTCCACAAATGTACAAACTCTGGCGTCCAAGTCCCTCCCTCCTCCCTTCACACTTGAGTCCTGCACCGGGCCTAGAATAACCATCATTAAAAGTCAAACCAAGAAAAACAGCAGCCATGACTTATCGCACAGACGGGCCTCGTGGACGGGAGCCTGTTTTATGAACCACATGACACACACTGAACGGAATGACAGCAGCCAGATGAGAAAACACCGGCACTATCTGAGCCTCGTACGCACCAATTAACAAATGTTGACCAAAAAAAAACAGTATAATTTCTTAAACAGATAGAAAAAAGTCCAAAAAATCGGTATTCGGGGAGGTCTGAGTGGGCCAAGGTTCCCTCTGGGCCTCTGGAGCTCAGTACTAGTACACACAAGTTTGGAGTTGTGGGGTGGCCAGGCTGGATCTTATAAATCTCTGCCCTCTCGTACAAGCCGAGTGGTGCGGTGGGCCCTGTAAATACGGGGAGTGTGAGTTTGACCGCAGGGCAGGTGGAGGTAGTTTAAAAAAAGAACAGGCCGACACTGTAAAAACCAACGACTTGAATAAAACAGGTTATATTCTGAAAAGCAATTTTGTTTCGATGTCATTAGTTGATAGATTTGACTTGCTCTGACATATTTAAGACACATTTTAACATGAAAACTGCAATAAATAATCCTACAAATTAAAAATCCCACTTTATTCTCCAAGTAGAAAATGTGTCCTCCACATTTAACCCATTTTAAGGCACTTTTAAGACACATTTTAACATGTTTTACAATTTGAGGCAAAGAAAACTGCAATAAATAATCCTACAAATGAAAAATCCCACTTTATTCTCCAAGTAGAAAACGTGTCCTCCACATTTAACCCATTTTAAGGCACTTTTAAGACACATTTTAACATGTTTTACAATTTAACGCAAAAATAGGAGAAGGAAAACTGCAATAAATAATCCTACAGATTAAAAATCCCACTTTATTCTGCAAGTAGAAAATGTGTCCTCCACATTTAACCCATTTTTAAGGCACTTTTAAGACACATTTTAACATGTTTTACAATTTGAGGCAAAGAAAACTGCAGTAAATAATCCTACAAATTAAAAATCCCACTTTATTCTCCAAGTAGAAAATGTGTCCTCCACATTTAACCCATTTTAAGGCACTTTTTAGATGCATTTTAACGTGTTTTACAATATGAGGCAAAAATTGGAGAAAAAAACTGCAATAAATAATCCTACAAATTAAAAATCACACTTTATTCTCCAAGTAGAAAAAATGTGTCCTCCACATTTAACTCATCTTTAAGGCACTTTTAAGATGCATTTTAACATGTTTTGCAATTTGAGGCAAACATAGGATAATAATCCTACAATAAATAATAAATAAATCAATAAATAATCCTACAAATTAAAAATCCCACTTTATTCTCCAAGTTTGAACATTTAACCCATCTTTAAGGCCGCAGTCAATTAAAAATCCCACTTTATTCTCCAAGTTTGAACATTTAACCCATCTTTAAGGCCGCTGTTATTCGCTGTATGACCCATCTCCAGGTCGACTTTAGAGCTTGCTCAGACCTTATTCAGTTTATGGGGAAATCGAATGCCTGGAAGTTTCTTTCTGCAAGTCGAGAGTTCTTGCCACTCACCAAGCTGCAACACCGGACATTTAAAACAGTCCGAAATATATTTATAACCAATATATCCTGCAAATATTTAAACCCTCTGAAGTATATTATGAGCAATTAGAGCACGTATAGCAACCGGGGAGTCTAGATCCAGAAGAATCCCATGTGTTTTGTCTATAAAAATCACCTTTATGTGCCTGCTCACGTCCCACGGTTGTATTTTAGCCCTGTAGGGAGTCACTGGCTATCACAGCACATTGCACTAATACTGTACATCAACACTGTATTTTTATCCTGTAGGAGCTCGGATGAGGGAGTATGTAAGGATGAGATCATCTGTTGTTTATGCTTTGTTAATCTAGTTGTAGACTGCTGCTACTAGACATATCATTTATATAGCACTGCATGTCAAAACAAGTACTTTGGCCTTTAGTCCAACCTCATCTAACACCAGGCAACCTCAGAACAAAAACACTTTCCTCTGGGCACACTTGTGTAACACTGCGGGGACGACAATACATCCACTACCACTTAAAACTTTGGACTTATTCGTTGCTTTGTTTCTTTTTTCTTACTTTTTTTCATTTTGGATGCAAACAAAAAACATGTAACCGCGCTAAATATTTTTGACAAAGCAAAAGGGCAACAATTTGAGCTTTTTTATTCCCTTTGCTACACAATCCCTTTACATCTTACATCATATATTTGCCGTCTTCTGTATTTTATGTATTTCAAATGTGGTAGTGCAGTAAACATACAGAAACACTGAATGAGAGTCCAAATTTCTGACTTAATTCACGGGGAAGTGGCTGCTATGCAAAAAAAACAACATGATTTTAAAGTTCAGATGCAGGTTAAAGGTTTGGGGGAAAAGTCAGGCAAGTTTTGAGTATGATTGCATGAATTTAAGTTAATGCAACGTCCCCAGAAAGACGAGGAACCCACCTGTGCGTACTGAGAGTGTCCGACTGTCCCGGTCCAGTCTCTCTTGGGAAAAGCCTCTCGTCTATGGAGCTGCTGTCCCGGCTTTGGCATCCGCTACTTCCTGATTCCCAGCTGTCTCGCCCTCCGGTGCCCATCAGATCCCGGTTACCTAGAAACAAACAGTCAACAAAAGGCCTAGTTTAGAAACGCCGCTTGACATTGCGGCGGATTTCATTTGTCACTCCGGCTGCCCGATGCACAAGGGAAAGCGTAGGAGGCGCAATCAGGGGAGAGTCAGGGGCTTCATTTGGGTCTAAGATTAATAGTTTTAGTGAAATCAGTGGTCAAAGGGTAAAAGATATTCAACTCTTCTCACCAAATCTCTGCGTATCCAAAGATTACACCTGAGTATAATTACTGCACAGCTAGAAAG
Organism: Scartelaos histophorus; assembly: GCA_000787155.1. Lineage (NCBI taxonomy): Eukaryota > Metazoa > Chordata > Actinopteri > Gobiiformes > Gobiidae > Scartelaos > Scartelaos histophorus. The sequence goes on along the minus strand of KN493814.1, from coordinate 64,399 downwards.
TACGTCAAATACTTTCTCAGGAGTAAAAAATTGAACTAAAAACTAGTCTGATGAATGTGTTAGTGTTGATCTAATGCATTTAGTTGACAATCAAAATGAATTACTACACTTTGAGAACTTGAACTACTTTACACAGTGATGTTACGGCTCTCAGTCTGTGCAGAACTCTCTCTCTTGTAGTTTTTCCTTCAGATGTAAACCCCCTCCTAATGTCCCAATCTCCCGACATCTGCCCAGCTTAGACAAATTCCCCAAACCTGAGACCCTGGTCCTCAAGAGCAGAACTATTAATAGGCTTCCTGCTCATAAAGGCAGACGTGGCAGATCGGGTTTTGGGGGGGAGTTTGATATGCACGTAATACAATATATGTTCAATTGAGATGCACCGTCACAGCCCACCCCCCCCGTGGAAATCTGCATGAAATCACTGTCTGGGCAGGGCCGTAAATCAGCGATGGCTTTGTTTATTATTGCAGTACAGTTTTATGGAGGGCCGGAGCTTTCTTCTGGGACGTCCTGCAAAGGAATGTCCCGATACAGAACCAGCTAAGGTAATGAACAAGTTATTTCCAAAATGGGAGAACTGCAGGCTCTATAATTATGCCACTATAGTAATCAATTAATTTACTCAAACTGGCATTATAAAGGAAGCAGTGTAGCCATGGGGTGAATATTTCTGAACGCAATTTGCCGTCATTTCCTCTATGGTCTCTCCAAATAAGAAACTGATATTTAAAGATTAAGATCAAAATGTTGTACTTTTGTTGTCTCGAGAAGAACTCTTTTCAAATATATTTTATTCCTTTGTTTTGCCCTAAAAGGTAAGGATGTAACAATAACCAAAATATTGTGATAGCGTTTCCTCAAAGGTCTCAAAATAATATTGTGGAACATCACAATATATTGAATTACAAGTCTCTTTGCTTAAATTAAGAAAAAAAAAAAAGACAAAGGGAACTTCAAAGACCATGATCCTTTGCTCTCTTTCAGTGCAGACTTCATGAAGAAACTCTTATAAGCACTTTTAAATCTTAATTCTTTGGATAAAGTTTTGTCAAGGCATTTTGGAAGTGGAAAAAAGCACAGTCACAGTTTTGTTGAAAATACCACAATAAATATGTATATCGTGTAATTATCATACCCAGAGATTTGGATTTCGTTATAGCCTTGCTAAACGGCACGGCCACATGAGATTTTCAATTCTCACTGTGTTGTATCTTCAGGGTCTATTTAGTAAATGTTCATAATTTTGGTCTTGATTTAAGTCAAGCTAGTTCAGACTTGTTTATACCTGGTTTAGTCCTGGTCTAATCCAGGTTTACTTTTGGGTTTTGATGCATGTGTGTGTGTGTATGTGTGTGTGTGTGTGTGTGTGTGTGTGTGTGTGTGTGTGTGTGTGTGTGTGTGTGTGTGTGTGCCTGAGCAACTGATACATTGATATTATTAATTGTTGAAACATTTTGAAAATTCATATTCCATCCTTTGCCTTTGGTTTGATTTTGACGTTTGAAGATTCTACTTGTATTGGTAAAAAGTGCCCCAGGTCTAAAAAGGCAAATACTGAAGGACAGATATGAATTAGAATTTATTATGAATTGTCCTGTCAATAGTTTTACAGCCCGTTGCCTGTCTGGAAATTTATGAGACAAAGTGTAAGCCCACCAGACATCATTTTTTGTATTTTTGTTCTAATGTTATGCATGTGCAGCCAAACCATCAGCCTACTGACCGCCACAACACCCACTTTCTCTTCTCATGTCTGCTCTGGCCCGATGTGGTTTGCCTGGCAGCCCCCGAAAAACAGGAGGAAAAGTTATCAAAAAGAACAACGCTTTTATTCTGCTCCTCTCAGCTGGACCCGACCTCAGACACTACTCAGTCGACAGCTGCTTGAATCTGGGACAATATCAGGAGAGGTCATTGCACCATGCACAAAATTGAAAAGCAAATTTGATCTAGATATTTAGAATTTTGTACTCGAATTCCTCACTCGCTACGATACTCCAGCACGGTTAAAACTTTTCCCCAATCCAGTCTAGTGTTACATGCTGTGTCCACCTAATAAAACCAGCCTCATAAATATTTTTCATATGTTATTGAAATGAATCGCTATATGGTTTGGAAAGGGCCGCTGTTGGTAAATTATGCATGCAAGCTACTCCGCACTCTGCAGACTTAATATGGCTGAGAATGGCTAGTTTATTAACCCCAGGAGTGTATAAAACATCCAGCGTGTTCATAAAACTCAAACGTCAACTTAAACGCGAGGAGCTTTTTAATTAATTCTGATGTAGGCAAGATATAAACCATTTTATAGCGGCGATCGGGCAGGTCTGCAAAATGATTTTTCCTCGGATTCTTGGAATTTTGTGGCTTTCGGATTGGTCACACTTGCAAACAAAACAAATCCTATGACCAAGACGCCAATTTGGTTGAAATAATAACACGGTTGCCACAGCGATTTAACAAAATACTATGTTCTTCGATAGTGAAAAGTATCTCAAAATAGCAGCTATAAACAGGAAGCAGAAATCCCAGTGCAGTGTCTTCATTTTGATATTACGGCTTTTCAATATATCACTCAAAGGCTTAAGTGCAGTAACAGTTCACAAATCAGTTTTATTAATTTAAACACAATCAAATAATAATGTCAAAAAAACATCTGTACACATATTTTTGCAGACACGACAATCTTGCATTTCACAATGAGGCCCATGTAAAGTATTTCCAGTTTGCACTTAAGATAGCAACATAAAAATGTGCTGTATGAATCTATAAAACGTCTAGAATGACCTTGATCTAGCAGCAATACGTAGGTACCCCCAAGTTGTCTGAGGAGTTTCGGAGATGGGAGCTGATTGGGAAAGCCCAACAGTAATCATGTGCAAAAGGAGGGAAGATTTGAAAGTTTCTGTTTAAGAAAATTCACAGTTGCTAGCACATGAACCGTATGTTCACAAACCTCTCAAAACGAAGTGGCTTTTCTGTCATTGTCCATTATGTTTGCCCCCATCCACAGATGTAAAAGCGCTATTTAAAATGGGACACAGAATGTATCTTCAACATAGAAATACTACACTACATTATACAAAAGGACTACTCGCTGTACAAGTGTTGGTATAGTGCTTGTATAAAAGATAATAAAACCTATTCAAGCCTGCTTTATGTTTTTAATGTGCTGTTAAAAGGGAAATGTTTCTATGTGATATTCATTTGAAGTATATGGGACCAGGGCTGCAAGCTGGTGAGATGCTATGAAGAGGACGATAACAAATCCCATAGAAATGTGAACCCAAAGGTAGTGGTGGTGCTACAGTCTATAAATAAAGAGCAGAAATATTGCAGAAATTAAAAAAGGCAATTGACACTTGACATCCATGCTTTTGGTCTTGACAAAATGCTTTATCACAAAAAGTTGTATCTACATTTAATAAACAAAAACCTTCCAGGCTTCATAGTGGCCTGTTTTAACCCCCATGAAAAAGCATCGTCACCTTCAAGAGCATGTACCTAAATGAATATAGGAAGGAATAGTCCAGTGATTACAAACTTACTCACACAAAAGATTTCCTCTGTACACGATTGTCTCAGCATTGTAAATAAAGTCATTTTCTTAAATTATTAGAAAACCCTTTAGTTTTTTTTTCATAAATGTCCTCTGTGGTGGAAATCATTTTGAAAAAGGCACAAGTCTTTCAGTCATGGAGGTACCTTCTCAGTGGTTCAGAGCCACTCTAAGTTTCAGTTCATAAATAAGATTTACAGGACGTCCCGGGCAAAAAAGGAGCGTCAGAGTCTGTCCGGCGACACAGGGGACAGGTGGCCAATAAGGAAGCAGACTGGAGGGGGTGGGGCTTTGTGGAGACGGCGTCACCGCCAGTAGTTGTGGCGTGCTTTAGTGAGTGCTATACCGAGGTTAGCCGAGGCGAGTCAGTAGCTCCTCACAGGTGTGAACTCTGACTGTGTCCCGGCACCAGAGCACGCCGTAAAACACCGTGACAGCTTCAGAAAGCCGCCCGTTCACAGTAACCAGTTCAAGCAGCTGCACTGCTGTAAATTCACCTCTCTCCTCAAAAACTCCACGTTTGGAGTTAAGACAGAGTGTGACAGTGTCAGCACATTAGCCTCTGTTCCCCCTCTTCTCACTGAGACGCTACCAGCACCAGGCACAAGTGGCGGGCGCAGGGAGGCCGGCCCGAGGCAGCCTGGTGCACTGCTACAAATACTCCAGGTCCAATGCGTGGTGCAGAGCCATGAGGTCTGAGTGACTGGAGATCCTCCAGAACGGCATGTTGTGCTGTGTGACACAAAGGACATGTCAGAAAACTCTGTATTTTAGCTTAACTCTATTTTAGCTTTTGAAAATAACGAATAGAAGAAAAAAAAATAATAATAATGAAAATAAAATCTATTCCTACATCTATTACGAGCAAGCTGAAGTAATTTAGAACACCTAATATAAAAGTAAATACATTAAAATAGAGTCAAAAGTAAATAGCCATGTTTGTGAATTATTTAAAAAAAAAAAACATTTCACACTGGAATATTCATGTGTACAACACAGATCTGTCAGCAGACGACCCCAGAAACAGAGCACACTCTGAGAGCTGGGCTCTTGTTGTTCCCAAGCAGAGTGCAGAGGAAACCTGATCCATGTGAATGCGAAGGGCTGTCAGGTAGAGTCCCCTCAGTGTGGAGCCCATTACCTGCCTTTATCACTGCGACAGCCACATGTTCCGCTTAGAAGAGCCTGCACTGACCCTTACAGAGCTCTTTGCTTTTTGTTTTGTAAATTGTCTTTGCTTTTAAGTTTAAAAGCTAGCGATGCTATCTGTGGCTCCAGCCATGCTAATAACTAAGAGCAGGATAGTGACTGGATTGGGAGACTGGAGCTAGGGACTCTTTTGTAGTTGCACACTGTCATGTCCCATATCGCACTCCTGACGGCTCAGATTGTTGTGTTATTCCACGTCCACTGTGATGTTGACACAGAAACCTTTTACCGCACGCTGCGTCTCGGGAAGCACAGCACTCAGAGCAGCCCTAAAAACACGTCTTTTCCTTCCATCAATGTCTCACTCCAACAAGTCCAGCCTGAGCACAAATATTTGCATCTTTTTTCCACAGTCATCCCCGAAGACGGAGATCGCAGGGAGTGTTCGCCTTTCACAGCACTATAGCATCTTAGGCATCTATCCAGGGGAAAGGTGAGCCACTAAGCTTAGTTTTAACGAGAGGAGGGTACAATAATAAATACTACTCCATATTACATTACAAGTGAGGACTAACTAGTAGAACTATTTACTCAAAACGCAACTACCAACCTTAGTACTATCATATTATTCACAAGGGAGGTTTAAATAGAACAGTTATCAGTGTGGCTTGATTATTAATATGTTGTGTGGTTTGCATATACTAGTACACGGATTGTGTTTGAATCAAGAACTTGCACACCACTAGCTAATGTATTCAATCAAAAAGTAGTATTGTAACATTATGGAATACATTATTTCAATTGTGGTCATTTGTTCAAAACAATTTAAGACTGTTTTTGCATGAAATATTTAGTGTGGGTCAGGCTAGAATTACAGTATTCACTACTCATAACTCCAAGAGGGAATATTGTAATTAGGCCATCTCTCCCCTACATGGATTACATGCAAAATAAAGTGAAAATAATCAATTAGAAAGAATACTATAATAGCTGCCAACTTTTTTTTTGTCCAACATTAACATGTTTGATCTTGAGCATTGAAACATTAGGCTTTATTGGTGTATACTGTATCTATTGAGCTAGAATTACCTTTTTTGAGCCTTGCTCCTCTTCCACACCGTCCCCAACAACTATGTAAACAACTTTCCTCCCAAACCGCTGGATGACTCTCTCAAAACAGCTCTCCTTCCCTGAAAATCACAAAGAACTAATCAGTCAAGTGGCACATTTTATGAATAATAGTCTGAAAAACATGTGATAAATATGGGAAGTTTTCTTCCATAATCAATCCTAACCCTACACACTCAATTAGTAAATGAGTCTCACTTCATGACAAGCCTCTTCAAACATTTATGTGTAAAATAAGGCATGTTTGTGCAGCTTTTTCCTGCTCAAATCCACAATTTAAGTAACTACATAGTGCTCAATGTCCTGAAAATGGCAGGTTTAAAGCCTCATGTTTATTTTGCATTTGAAACAGTGAAGAAGAGGAAGATGTTGGAGGAGGAGGGTGAGGGGCTTTTTGCGTGGAATGACATAAATGTACAGAAGTGGTTTCATATGCAAAGCCTGAGCAGCGCAGAGGCCCAAGCTCCAGGAAAATAATCCCAGGCTGATTAGAAGAACATCAAGCCTCTCCAGTGACAGCAGCTCCCACCCAAACGCACACACCTCAGACTCTAAATGAGCACTGACCAGACTAGACATTACAAAAGCAAAGAACTGTGTGCAGGGGAATCAGATTGGTAGGAGACTTTACCTATTTTGGTTGCGCTATAAATATTCTCGATAGGAAACACTATGCCCAGGCCGTAGAGCAGGACCTTGGCCAAAGCAGGGATGAGTTGTGTGGTGGTCACTAAAATGTTGACACAGTTCGACCTGAGGAGCAAAGGGAGAGAAACATGACATCATACGCACACTTAAAGGGAGGACATATGAAAACAAGAAAATAAGGACAACATATAAGCTGTAGACAAGACAGCTTAAGATCCTTCAATTAAAGATCAGATATATACAAGTGTTTTAAGATCTAAAAGGCCAATTCTGGACACAACGAGGACAGTGTAGGAACTGTATATCAAAGAAAATAGTTCTGTTAATACTGAGAATTTGTTTATGCTTTAATTTATTTGAAAAGAGTTCACACACAGATTATCCTTTGTAATGTCCTCACAATTTCATCAAAAAACAATAGACTGTCTTTACAAAATGCAAACTGTGAAACAAATAATTATTGACGTGACTGATTTCAAATAAGCTAGTTTGTTTAGGGAGGGACTTTTATGTGCCAGGAGTTATTGAGTATGGTTCTGATTATAAGGTCTTATTTCTAAATTATTTTTTTTTATATTTACAGCTTGTATGTATTTGCTGTGTATGTGTGGCATGGGCTCTAATACAACTGTCCTCACTGAAGTCCTACCTTGAGTGGATTAATGTTAGTGCTTTCAGTGCCAGTGTTAACCAGGAGTCCGTCAAGGCTTCAATTTCTGCTCGCAATTGCAACCAGGCTTCCCTCTTGGCTGGGCCCAGCAGACCTGCAAACGCGGTAAACATTGTTTAGCTTGGACCAGACTCGTCGAATACCACTGCAAATGGTTCAAAATGGTGCCCTGACCATGTGCCCACACAATGAGACATCTGCTAAGTCATTTGGGCTAGCACACGTGTGTACAGAGCTTGGGGCTTGTTGGGGATTACCTCCAACGTTATTTTTGTAGGTGGTGTAGATTTCTTTTACTCGTCTGTAGCGAAAGGCTAGTTTTCTCATCCAGTCCACTCCTCCTCGGACCCCTGTGGCCAGACACAAGTTGGCACTGGTCGCGGCTGCTTGGAAGCCATCAGCGCTAAAGTTGTACGTACTGCATGAATAAATGAGACAAATATGTTAGCTTGTTAGCATTTGCGTGATCATTTTGCAAAAACCTTCGCTGTGCCGCACCTCAGATCTTGTCCGTTGTCATCTGAAGATACGTCGTCAATATGGACCTGGTCGCATTCCTAAAAGACATTTTTCAAAACTGTTAATGATTTGAGGGGGTTTATTTTTGGTCAAAGCAACACTCGCCATGTGCTCAAGGTTAGCTTTCACTAAAAGAAACATTTATTTAAGAAAATTGGCTTTGGCAGGAATCCTCCATCTTAATACCCTTTTCCTTGACTCTGTATTTTCACCCCATTAGCCTAAAGCCATGTCCCCACCAGTACACTTTCACACTTATGCCCACATTACATAGCAGCACTGAGGTCGCTTAAGATCCATACTTTTTCTATTACTTTGTGTGAAGTTCAGACTGCCAAGAGTGATTAAATGCATATATGTTTGACACAAGTTACTTCACAAGTCTGAAATCATGCTTTCATATCATTTCCAGTAATATAAACTAACACTATGAACAAATTCAGATACTTGGCCCAAATGTAAGGGGTACCGTGACTACTATGAAGACTCTACCTTGCAAAATGAAATGTAATATTTTATGTTATAGTTGACAAAATACTAAAATATCTTAAATGTTTGTGAATAAAGTCAAATTTACGTTAAACTGTGGTTGCAACATTGTCAGTGCCTTGTATACTTGTGTGTCTGTGAGTATGTCTGTATGTGTGTGTCTCTAAACATATGTATTCCTCTCTCCTAGATGTTTCTTGGAAAGGTAAAGGCATTCTTGCAGCTCCACCGCTCCACCGTAACACAATCCAGACTTTCTGCTAAATGTAACCTACTAGAAAAATTGAACCTGATGCTAACCGCCAATGAAATTATGACCTCTGATTGCTGCCGCGCCACACACCAACTCAGCCCTGGGGCTAAAGCGCCAGTCCGAGCAGTGCAGGGGAGGGCAGGCGAAAAAATCTGTTATTAGTTTTCCATTTATAGGAGTACTCCAGTGCCTCTCTCTCCCTTCTTTTTCTCATTTCCTCTGAATCTGAGTCAGTCCAGCATTGGCATTGGGATCAACACATTTAACAAAAAATATTTTAGTCAATCCTGAACAATATACTATTATATTTTAATGGCTTTTAAATCAAAAAGATGTCAACTTAATTTAGAAAAACTCATCTGGAATGTTTCATGTTTGGCGTTGCAACTGCTGGATGTTAAATGTTTAAAGTTATGCAAGAAATAACAATAGTCCACAGAGCTGGAATGAAAAGAATTCCTCAAGTGGAAGTATGAAAAATCCCACTTGATTTGGGAATCTTTTTAATTAAGTTTCATCCGGCTGTTAAGATGGCCAAACACAGAAAGCACTTCCTTGTTTTAAGTCCAATCTAACTGGGGCCAAATGCTGACGTTATTGCATTCCTCTCTAATGCTACGGCAGGGTAAGGGTAAGGGCTTTGGACCGTAAACCTTTTTTATTTTACTAGTTCCCCTCTGAACAAATTTTTCATCTCCCTGGATTTGTGGGGCGAGGGCGGGGGGACACGGCGATGTGTGGGGAAACTCAAACCAGCTGTTCTTTAACAGAATTAAAATCTTGACCCCCAACCTCTGCTCTAATGCAGCCATTCTCTCAGCAAGCCTCTCCCAGCAAGCCCCGAGATCCAAAGAGGAAAAGACTTTGACCCTGTGAACCCTCCCTCCTCTCTGGGGCTCCAACACCCAGATTCAGGGGGTGGGAGATGGCGGGCACAGCACTGACTCCACATGATGATGATCGGCCAACTGGATGCACAGAGCACCCACTATCTGTTTCCACACATCCAGTGCATCTTTAATCACTGCAGAAAGCACCAATTTGTCCCAGCTTCAACAGTCACTGCCAACAGACTTATGGGTATTTTATCTTTGCCACTGATTTCCAAGCCACAAAACCATTGATGTGGCTAATTCTTTAAGTAGCGGAGGCATGTCTGTTTGTTTAGGAAAACAAAAACAGTGCTGTGGGTTAAACGCCTCATAAAGACTCCATTCACAGGAGGGCATTCTGGTGCAAGTGACTGGAATGCTTCTATTATCCAGTAATTACCTACAGCTAAAGCTCCTGTCACCTCTTTCACTTGCACTCATTGCCAGATCATTGTCTAATTGTACACTGTCTGCTCGTACTCTCATAGTCAAAAGCCTATGTGCTGATTTGAGGGTGCTGTAATTACAAGTAGAGCAGTATAACAAAAGGATTAAAACAACCCATCATTATTTACAAAAATTTATTTTAATTTGAACAATTTGAATCTTTCAGTTCAGTGTTAGAAACATTTATATTTTTAAAGGCTTGTCACAATTTATTCTCTTAAGGTCATATCTAGACTGTAGGAAAATCATCTGGATTTATCTACTCCAAATCAATTAGATTATCAACCATCATCCATCAGTGCAGCAGAAAAAAAAGGTTAATACAATGGTTAATAATGCTTTATATACTAACTAACATTAACACAGGTTATCTTGAATGCCTAGCAGAGAACGTAGCGTGTGCTAATGTCAAAGAGTAACCCTTACACCCACTCATTAGGAGCCACTTCTGAAGAGCTCGTAAACACCACAGCCAGGACGGAGAATGTTCAAGTCACACTACCACTCCCCATCACAGAACAACCACTCAACAAGACGCCTCAAGTTAAGAATGACAAGCCTTCAAAATGCAGGGACATTGTGGGCCAGTCTGAGAATTTCTCCGTGCATCTCTTTTCCATTGAAATCCCCCGTTTCACCAAGCAAACAGTGGTCCCTCTAAAACCTACAATCACCGCTAACTCGCACCAGATGTTCCTACTGTACTCAGCAGTGAAGACCCTCCACCAGAAGCCATCACAATTACTCCTTATGCAAACATTATGTCTTTCTGTTAAATTCATCAGCAATTTTTTGGCGGGTCGGGTTTTATTAAGTTACCAAACAGTGCTTATCTCTGTGGGAAAGACAGAAACAAATGCACAACAAGCGAAGACAGCACACGTCCCTTTTTGGGATGAGTTCCACCCTTTTATCTGCCCTCTGGATGGCTGTCTTCACTGCGGAGGAAGCTATCAAAACTCTCTTTGTTCCGTGGCATCTGTCATTAAGCAATCAGCAGTGACGGTCAGACTCTTCCTGTTGGCCGGAGAGAGCCAAAACTGCAGAGGACTACAGAGGACGTGTTGGGCAAAACACTGCAACCACAATGTCCAACCAACTTAGCTGTAAATACACTTTGAATGTTTAGTTTGTTTTGGGGAAAATCTGGTGTTTTGATTTCGCTCAATCTGACAAATATTTCGATTAAAAAAAATAAATAAATACAGAACCATAGCAGACTAATTCGTATTTTGCTGTAATTACTTGCCTCATGGTATGAAATATACATTTTTCCAAGCAATAATTTGCTATGCACATTCAGTTTGTTTAGGAACAGGACCGGCACAAAGTACAGCTAAATCCAAGGAATTTCTTTCATGCAAAATGTCATTAGTAGGTAACTGAAATTATTTTCCATTCCATTCATAAAAAAAATCTTTTGAACGGGAAAATGGCAAATCCAAAATGTAATATATTATATGCAAAAACAACATAAGTCATACATAAGTCTACTCTGTCTAACTCTATATCTACAGACCAACTGCACAATAATAACTAAATGTACATTGCAAAAAACAGTTCAGAAAATCCTAAAATATCCACAGAAAGCCCTAGTGTCTCAGGTGAGCTTTTTGCGGGGGGTGGGTTAGCTAAAGCCGATAACAGCCATCAGCTC
>KN493814.1:37382-47641 GCA_000787155.1 Scartelaos histophorus | reverse complement strand
CCTGCTGTTTGTACTAAAATAAATTTCATTTCTAGTTTTGCATTTAAGTTTTATTTCTATGACTATCTTGGTTTATTATTTAATCTTATTTAGTTCTTCATGGTGGCAAATACAATCTTTTTTAATTTATCTAAAATCTCTTATCTATAGAATGCTTCTAAGCAGAGAGGGTTGAGGAGGAGGGTCAATTTGAAACTGCCTGAAAGCTCCACGGCCTGGACCAGGGATTATGGCCCTAAAGCACCTGAGACCTACCTGAGCTCTTCACTGATTAGCTGCCACTCTCAACAATGCTTATGTTTTCTGCAAAATGACAGAGGATAAACCACACAAGAAGAAAGCAATCTCCACTTTTACAAACAGCTTTCTCCTAACCTCCCAGACCCCGAAAAAATAATTAGTTGCTCATGGTCTAATCTCTGTAGTCAAGAAAATGCTGTGGGGTTGAATCGTACAACCCTTATTTAAAAAAAAAAAAAGTGTGGAGATTCTACAAAACGTAAAAATTATTTACAATTCTATTTTATTGTATGTTTTTGTGGGAATGTAATTTATCTCAATTTCATCATGTGTGAGTTATGCTCTATTGTTGACTTTTTTCTTTTGCACATAAAAATAATCCTGTGGTCTAATCTCTGAATTTACGTAAATGCTATAAGTATATTTATATAACATGACATTGTAAATTATTTCAACTTAATCAGATTTTTAAGATCTTTTGTGTTCTAAACTCTGAACAAACAAAATGCTGTAGTATTAAACTGCAGAACTCTTGTTCAAAAAATATATGTATATTCTGTATATATGTATAGAAATGCTACAAAAAGTAAAAAATGGTTTACAGATCCACTTTCTTGTATGATTTTGTGGCAATGTCACTCAAGTGAACTTCATGTGAGAGTTATGCTCTATTGTTGATAAAAGAAAAGTATACAGCAACAATAGTAATTAGTCTTGGTAATTCTATATTGGAAATATGTGGTATGTATATAACATAACACAGTAAAATATTTAAACTTTATCAGGTTTTTAAGATACATTTTCTTGGGAACCAAATTTTGTTTTCAAGTCAACTATTTCAAGTCGAGAGATGATTTTGGTGGGAAAACCTTGTCTCTCTTGTGCTCCAATTAAACCTAAACAATCAGTCAGTGAGCGAGTTAAGAATACAAGCAGAGCAGAAGTGCTGTCAGGGCTCTGCTACCACCTGTCCCAAAACGTCAGTGCCATCCACGGGGGCGCCAACACTCCCCTACAACCCCCTTTTACCCCCTCCCCTTACCAATAACACGCTGCCCCCACAGCCACTTAAAGCCAGTCGCCCCAAAAGCTTCACAGCTGGCCCTAACCATCAGTTTTATAGGGGCGAGCTGCCTTGATGCCAATTAAAAGAGTTGATAAGCGCAGCTATGTGTTAGGCTTGTGCGATCCAGGGAGGTCAGAGGGGGAGAGAAAGTGTGGACACCGAGATACACAGCTATTTTTAGTTAAGTTGGCATTGAAAAAGGCGTTTTGTAATGTTTTTGTTTATCACTCTTAAGATAGACGCGCATGACAGATGGGGGACTGCATAACATACAAGTAGTTTACAGATCAGTGTTTTTGATAAGTCAAAAAAGTATAACGTGCACTTAGTGTGGATAGGAGCTATTGTAAAACTGGCTTCTTGTGTTTTGTTATAATAAGAATCAGTGCTGTGAAACATCAATAAAAGGGAGTGCATTTGAGGTAATACTTCTGTTGACTTGCAGAACAAGCATCTAGATTTGGATTAGATTTCAAAACATCTTTGTTAGATTTTAGATAGCAAAACGCAATATGATGTATGCCAACAAATTGAGTCGTCCAGATAATAAACAAATAAAGAGGTAAGATAATGATTCATATTAAAAAATCTATATATTCCAATACTTCCTTTTAACTAATTACGAATGATTTCTCCTAAAAACAAATCTGCCGTAGGGAGATATGAACTGAGGAGGTTGAGCATTTGTTGTGTCTTGACAATTCACCAATTCCCTTTTTAAAAGCTGAAGCCAATATCACTAAAAATAAGACATTTGGACTTGTTATAAATTAAAATGTTCTGTTCAAATCAGATTATTGATAAATATATTGATATTGATTCTTCCCAAAATGGTTTTGGTGTTGGAGTTTATTTAATGGTTTAAAACTATACCTTATATAGGAATGTACGAGTAATTGTATCACTTGCTTTTCATTTGGCAATACCTCTGATATTATAAATATAGTATCTAATATAACCCAGGCATTTTCCCCTTAAAAATGAACAAAAATATTGGCCCACAAGTAAAAATGTTGAAAAAGTTAAAAAAAAAGAAAAAAAAAGAAGTATAGTTAAATAGTGAAGTGTTTTTCTGGTCCAAAAGGAACAAAGTGAAAAGCTGAGGAGTGAGGGGGCTGCAGCGGCTGTCACATCCTATATGAGTTCTGATGGAGCGGGCCCTTATGGAGTCAGCAGTGCTTCCTGTTTGAGAGGAGCACACTAGAGACCCTGTGTGTGTGCGTACGTGTGCGTACGTGTGTGTGTGTGTGTGTGTGTGTGTGCGTGTGTGTGTGTGCATGTGTGTGTGTGTGTGTGTGTGTGTGTGCGGCCTCCCTCTTTCTCTTTACCCAGCATGCAGCGCAGGAGAATAAAGTAAATAAACAGTGGAGGGTCGCAGGGCAGTCCTCTTTCACCCCAAAAACACAACACTGCCCCCATCAAACAACCCCTCATTCCAGAATAAAGGAGCGGAGAGCGGGCCCCAGACGCTAAGCTCTGGGACATATGAGGAGTGAGACTATCAGACTTCAAAACCACACACCTACACTGACAAAACAAATGAGGATTAAGAAGAAGAACCTCCAACGTTATAATCCTTTTTAGTTCTTAGTAGGACAGCAAAATTAAAGAAGGAAAAAATGTGTTGTGATAGGGATTATAATTAAAAAATTCAAAAACGCATTTTTAAAAAGCAGGATACTGTTCAGACATCCAGGGGCATCAATATATGAGATAAGAGCTGACAATACAAAAGAATGCATTTCAGAACAGGTTTTGTAGAGGCCTAAAAAGTAAAAACTGAAGTTATTTTTTCTCAATTTAAAAAAAAATATATAAATTGTTTACAGATTAAATTTTAATACATAATAACTACCTTTAATTATTGCACCAACTCAATTAGCAGTGCCATTTCAGCTGCGATGTAGTGTGCAGTCTTAACATCTGGATAATCAAATATGCTGATGTAACTCATACATGCAGGTATTTGTTGAAGTTGCATCTAAGCAGAGGTATTTGATTTTGTTTGTACTGATGAATCCTCAAGAAATCTTTTAAAATGTTTCCAACATGTGGAAGAACGGTGGAATGTGGAATCTCCCTAAATAATAATAGTAGTAATAAAAAAAAAATGAAGCCTATAGAGCCTATGACCCCCGCAAAGCCATGAGAATAAGATTCCGTCTGATTTCCCAAATTGTTTGTTTTTAGAGTTTAAATTTAGAGGAACAATTTACATGAAATAACAAATAGTGTAGCCTGGAAAAGTAAACTCTTCCTCTTATAACCGTACACTGTGAATGAGAAATGAATATCTACAATAATTACCACATACGCTTTCAAGGATTTGGCCATACATTTGTACATATACACAAGCTGCACATACTGTATACGATTTACTCAACGCTATAAAAAGGGACCCTCGCAATGCTCGCCTGAATTTTCCAAGTTGCATTGGGTTTACTCAGAGTCCGGGCCAGATCTCTTGGGAGACCACCGTCTGAAAAGGGTGGATTGAGGAGCACTTAATTAAACTAACAATGTGGCATTTCTGAAGGAGAAAGGAACACTTAGGATGTGTCAATAGATGTCCAGAGTGCAACTGTTGGGAGCCCCTACAGCAGAGGCCCGGGCAGCAGACGTGCATAGCTCCAACAGCTGCACACAGCACTCACATACTCTCCAGGCCTCTTTGGACCAATTAAAACCAGAAACAATTATGTGCATTGACTTTTGTATTATGGATACGTGACATAGTGAAATCAATCCTGTGTTCTCGACTCACAATTCCATTTTTTGTGGTAATTGTTATTATACCAGTCTGAGAAATAGGTCTTACACATTAAAGACGAACTCTGTAACGTTAAGGTTGGGGGTCTGCCACTTGCTTGTCACCATGGAGATGTTACTGCTTTGCAGCTACACTCATAGCAAAAATGCATGTTTTTCAATGTATATTTCCACAATAGAAGCACTTGTAATTGAATAATATATTGTAACGTCTCCCTGAATACGCGTGGGTAGTAAACCGGAACAGTTTCATAGTACATGTTTAACCATAATAAGTGTATAACAAGTAAAAAAAAACACACACACGAGAACCATCTTAAATGTCTCACGATGAAGTTATGATTGTACCTAATGAGGGTAGACATATAGAGCATAAGTTTTATAATTTAGAAGTAAAAATCTTTCAATTGAATAATAAAAAAGATCAATAGTTTAGAAATCTACTAAACCATACCTTGCATTCATATCCAAAAAATGAAACAGTGATTGGATGTAAATACTGATCAGGAATAAATATTGGCTAAAAATGGTCAGAACAAGATACAGTTCTGTGTTTATAATTGGCAAATATTTTCTTAGTGATGCTTGGGTAAGCTTTGCTGTTCAAATACAGCTACCACCGCAGTCTGAAATCACTCACCCGTCCAAATCGGTTGGCATAGGAACCCGTGAGCAAGGAATGAAAAACGATGATCGTCTCATCCAGGTCCCAGATGAAAACCCTCTGGACAGATGGACAGCAGCAGGGCAGGAGCAGAGCAGGAGCAAGACAGAAAAACAGAAAAGTCTAAATCAATGGTGCACTCTGTAGGCCTGTTAGGTGATCCTCTGGTCAATAGGCCAGGGCCATGTATTTGTGCACCACAGGGACGAGGGATCCATTTGCTTGGCCTGGTCACCGCAACACTTCTCCCATCACCAGCCACACCCCCCTCCCTTTGCCCTTTTACATTAGACTGATCAATAGTGACAAACTAATTAACTAGATATGTTAACACGGCATGATGTAAGTGCTATAATGGCTACTATTACCCAGTCCAGATCATATCATATTAATGAAGAGGCCTTTGAATTAGCCACACTTTATTTTGACATATTGTTGAAGTGTTTTATGCCATGTGGTGCAACTGTATCTGTGTCAGTCAATCTCTCATGTCTTCAATATATATTATTCACTTCAGGTAATCACACGTCCTATTGTTTATTTACAAGTCATAGGTGATCTCATATATTCCAGTGTCTCTAAATAATACATTTATTGTTAAGGAATCAAATTTAAAGAACAAGTCTTATCGAGTGTCCATCCTTTTTAGTTTTCTTTCAAATATTTCTTTTTCCAATACTGACAAAGTAAAATATTTGTGACATAAGAATAGAATTAGAGCTTCAATATACATTTTTTTTACAGTTTTTTTTTTTTTTTTACTGTTTTCTAATGTACCAAGAAATAAAGAATGTAATCAGTTTTGATTACTGGTCTTGCAAAAATTTAAAAACGTGTGTGTTCATAATATAATATCATTAAAATAATGATAACAATAATAATATAATAAATGAATATTCAAATACTTGTTAATGTCTATCATCCACCTCAGTTAACCATTTGTCTTATTGTTTATTTAAGAGGAAATCTTTATTAGTCATACATGATCTCATATATTCCAGAGTACCTTAATAATGCAGTTATAGTTAAGCAATCAAATATTTAAAGAACAACTGCCCATCAAGTGTGAACGCCATATCCTAAGTGGATTAATGTCTATGGGCCTCAGACAGGGCTAGGCCGTCTGTCGCCACGGCAGCGGGCTCACCCTTACCTCAAGGTCGGAGTCGGGCGGCGGTGATGGGTTGTTGTTCCTCCTCCCCCGGCCACGTGACTTTCCATCCGAGGCCCGGCGCAATCGATCCGAATCTGAATCTTTAATGGGGGTTGATGGACTGTGGATGGTACTGTACTCTGCTGAAAGGAAGAAGGAAGCAGGTGAAAAAGACTGTATCAAAGATGAGCTATTATTTGCTTTTAGTGAAGGGAGAGCCAAGAGGGACGATTTGTCTTGGGAGAGGACAGGCTGCTTCCTGAGGCATTATCTAAGGCTACAGGTAAAAGATAGTAAACGTAATAAAAGCATTTGGTAATATTGATTTACTGTAGAGATAACAAATGGATGTCAACTGGGTAACAAATTAGTCTCAATCTCAATGTCTGTGAAGTTTTAAGGGACACTCCAGTCTGTCCAGAGCTAAACAGATAAATGAAAATGAATAAAGATGAATATATTTATCAACCAAATAATTCTTTAAAAGCATGCTCTGCTTACTTAGTTAACAAATTGAAACTTTGTACTTTGGCTATGGCATCTCCATCAGCTTAATCTACAAAGAACTGGTGTAAATAATAGGAAATTTAAGCACTTGTGTCCAATTATTTTCCTCTGTGAATCAATAGTCTCTGATGCATTTACAAGTCTGGTTTGAGCTCAGTTTAGCCCTGATAGAGACTATGGTTTGGTCCTTATTAGTTTTAGTCCTCGTTTAGTTCAGGTTTGGTTTCAGGATTAGACTAATGTTGTCTGTTGTGAAGTGTGTGCCTAAGTGTAAATACACACTAGGGCTCATTCTTATTTTTTTGGTGCCTTGACACTAAATCACTACTCCATTCTTAATCACAGAAAATACAAAAAAACAATATAAAGCTGTCAAAAAGGCATAAAGGTCTAGAATATGCTCTTTTACATAGTTTGAACAACATTAGCAGCCTGTATTCCAACCTGCAGGGTTCTCTGTGAGTGCCTGGCTGGTGATGGTGCTGGGGGGCTCCTGGAGGGTGTATGTTGTGGTCGTGGAGGGCGTGCTGGGGCTGGTGTTATTACTGGCCATGTACGGTGAGGTGTACGGCGAGCTGTTGTAATACTGTGCATACTGGCCCTGACCGAAGGCGGGGTAACCGGGGTAGTCCTGCAGAGAGACACATAATATTTAAATGGGTTATCAAACAGTGAATGCCCAACTTTTTGTACTGAATAGCTTTTTGTGAAAATATTTTGATAACAGATAACCAATTTGGTCAGAGGACACAAAAGCGGAATCACTGGGCAGTGAAAGTTCACAAATGTAGTTTAAAAAATGCTGTGCTGTGAAATGTGTATTGCTACTTTACGGTGCAGATTCCCAAGCATAAATGCAAACATGTGCCGATTCTATCCACATCTGGACAATGACTGGTCGAGCTTTTTCTATATCCCTTTCCCTGTGTGGCATTATACATGTGTTATAAGTTGAAGGAGGTACACTCTCTAGATTATGCTGCAGACATGATGGCTGATTTATGTTTGGAAGTGTCACGGATGAACTGAAACATATTGACTATGTATGCCTCATAAAAACTTCCAGATTGGCCTTGAGTTGTGACATATAATCTGATATAAAAATGGGAGAAATTGCTACCTGTTGCGTACTATTGAAGCCAGTGGAGTTCGTCAAGGAGTTGTTTCCAGCATAGAGTCCCGAAGTTGTTGTAAAACTACCACCTTTGAAAAAATGAAAGAAAATGGAGTTACTCCAATGCAAAAACAACATTGTAATAGATGTCAATTTAAACATTGTCAGTGGTAGTGAAGTTAGTCTTTTGTCAAACAACTATTTCGCAGTAGCCTGAGGACATTTTTCCCCACAATGCCCTTATCTTTCCTCTCTTCCTTTCTTATCACCGATTGGATCAAACCTGATGAATGACACAGGGCGAGTGGTGAAGGGTGAGGAGGGGTGGGGGGTGCTCCCAAAGCCACCCAAGGGCGCTGGACAATGTGAGCAGCACAAGAGGCTGTTGTGTGGGAGCTAGCCAAGGGTGGCACAGGGTGGGGAGCAGGAGAGGGCCGTGAATGAGTGGGTGTCTATAGAAGAGGAGGGAGGGCTGAGGAGAAGCAATGAGGCGGGATTACCAATGACAACCAGGGCCAATAAATATGTATGGTGTTCTATTCAGTGGCTAAGAGCATTGTCTTCCAGGGTAATTAAATCATTCAAGGAGCTGATAGCATCTAATGGGCTAATAATATACATGATTACAGAAGGAAAGCAATAGGCCACAGGCTACCATGCACTAATTCAGAAAATAAACTAATAGTAAAGATTAGCCAATTCTTTACTGGTCTGATTGTGGAAACATTTCTGCCCAGGTAAGTATCACAATTGTCATGCCACATTAAAATCTCATTTGGTCTTTCCTAAAATTACTAGAAATTAGTAGAACTATTAAGTCTGATGTGAAATAGATGGTGTTTTTATTGGCTAAATGTTTATTTTGCAAAGTGGTTAAAAGTGTAAGTTTTGATGTATTGCTGTAACATAATTTTATTTTGGTAACCACTGCACTTCATTGTGGTCACGATTTATCAGCTACAAAAATATAACTAATTTGTACAATCAAGTTTTGTATTATCTACACATAATATGAATGAATGGATAAAAAGACGTGGATTTGTGTGCATATCAGCAGGCCACCTCAACATACATCTCTAATTGTGTCTTGACAGCAACAGGTCTCCCATGGGTGCAGTGAAGACACACAGGGAGATGAATTTACTGTTCCTAAATGGGGGCATAATTACACCTTTGTTCTCAGGGACAAAATGGTGAGCCCCTTTCATCCTGTGGTCACTGGCCCCATTGGGAGCCCCCAACCCACACCGTAACAAACCCGAAGCAGCTTTTCAGGGGGAGGGGGTGAGCTCGTGGGGCGAAGAGGGCAACACAAAATGGACAAGAAAACATGGTTCATTATGAAGAAATGAGTCAAAAATGTTTTCTGCTCTTGTTTTGGATTGCGCCTTGAACAGGTTACTTCCATCAATGTCCTTTATTGTTGGATTTGTCTTTTCACGGGCTGCAGGGGGATTTTGAGTGTTCCCCACAGAAAGTTCACCACCGAGTGAAAGTCTGACAGAACAATAAGTCAGTACTGAGGAGGAGTATGGAGTGGAAGGACAACAAATTAGCCTAATGCACAGTTCAAACAGTCATAAAAGCTCTCACTGTCAAAGTTTGAGGGCTGCTCTGTGGAAAACACGCCGCCACATAAAAGACCACTGGGACCCCCCCGCCTGGTGAGAATGGGCCCATGCTGTTGCAAGTGGTGGTGCTGGTTAAAGTTTGGGGGAGAGAGAGGGAGAGAGAGAGAGAGACATGGTTGTGGTTCCCCCGGGGGGCATGTTTGGGTTCCCCCACCCCCTCCCTCACTTCAGTCTTGCTGCAGTTAGTCCACTCACTCAAGAGCAGACATCACCTCCTCACCCCTCCTCCCCTCTTGCCTTCTGGCCCCACAATTGGAAGTCCATTTGCTTTGCTTGATCAGTCGCCTTTGCCATGGGCTATGTCTATCATCAGTGCACAATATTTGTAGCAGAAGTTTGTATGCTCCACTTGGGAATAGGCTATCAAGTCCAGATGGGGCGCACTCTTTTTTTTTTTGAAAGGTAACCGTCACTTGGGCTTCTTGCATCGCCACTGGGGTAGAATGTAGGAATCCGATTATACAGCTAATCAGCATCTGTTCGTCCTCACTAATCCTCTGCTAAAACTTTCTATTGTCATCCTCTTTATTTGTCACTTAGGTGCGCCAAACTAAGCTTCACTAAATCACTAATTAACGCGTGTGCCCTTTTATTGTATCTTTAAACGCTTACACAGATCTCCATAGCATCGCAGATAAAA
The DNA here is from genome assembly GCA_000787155.1 of Scartelaos histophorus. NCBI lineage: Eukaryota > Metazoa > Chordata > Actinopteri > Gobiiformes > Gobiidae > Scartelaos > Scartelaos histophorus. The sequence goes on along the minus strand of KN493814.1, from coordinate 37,857 downwards.
GAAATGAATGGGGAACATTAATCTAATTGTCCTCAGTCTTGACAGCTGGCTACAGGCTGGTGGCGAAGACGATGGAGGGGGGTATCGAATGAAAAATATAAAAAGTCCTTCTAGTCGGGACACCCAGGAGTAGGGCAGCTCGCCAGGATTGGATCAATAGGCCAGGCAGAGTAATGGCCATGGTGTGGATGAGGGCCAGAGCTTGAGAATCTAAATAGTGGTCAATCTGTCATCTAACTGCCCTGTCAATTACAAACGCACTTAACGCTACGAGGAGCATCAGATAGCTGGAGATAGCAGGAAGACAGCTCCGGACAAAGGGAAGCAACTGTAATACTTAAAGACGAATGGGCACATAACACTGTCATCAAGAGTTAAACCACTATAGCAGCTTTGCACATGTCCTCTTTTGTTTTTTTGCTGCACGCTCCGACACTTTCATTGTATATACATCTAAAAGGCATGGAAAAAAACG
>KN493814.1:19802-30022 GCA_000787155.1 Scartelaos histophorus | reverse complement strand
CTTTTTTGGGGAGGGGGTAGAGATAGCCCGCTTCACTTAGCTACTCCTGCCGCTCTGCCAATAGGGATAGATGGGACTTGTTGAGCGCATGGGAAGCGAAGCGTGACACCCCTAGCATCTCCAGCACATCTTTCATCCACAATTGACACTATCTGAAATTTATCAGCACTCCCCGGGCCCGGGATACTGACAGGTCCTAATGATCGTCAGGGCTGCTTTACCCACAAGACTTGCCTCGGCCTGGGGCAGTAGCAAGAGTTCCCAAAAAAATCACTACTTTTTCATAATGGAGCTAAAGAAAGCAAGAGCAGTATATGCAGTGCAAATGTGAGTTGCCATTGTCTACTGTAGTAATAGAAAAGATATTTCAAAATAATATTAAGGTAAAGTAAAAAGTTGCCAGTAAAATAGATAAAAAATATAATGTAAATGTAATTGTCTTAGTATAAAGACAGATCAGATACTAGACAAGTTATCTGATTAAAAAAAAAAAAAACTATACAGTTTTGAAAGCACACGTTTTAATTCCAAATGAATAATAATTTTTTAACAAAATAAGACATCTGAAAGCAACTAAAATATTTAAGATTAAGCAAAACATGTAATGTAATTCATGTTATTCTTTTTTGTTGCATCTAGATAACAGATCTAATTTACAATTTATTCGCAAGTAAATTTTTTTTTTTCAAATAATTACAAATATTTACCCTGACATGGGGATTTCTATCCACAGTGTATGGAATCTAACAAAACATAAATCTATTATAGTCCAGCAACAAAAAAAAAGACTATTTTTCAAGAAACACATAAGTCATGAAATGCACAGACATGGGGCACTTTAGAGGGCCCCAAACTCACTGGTGCAAAACACACACAAGCCTCAGCATAGGGCACGGTGGAGGCCCCTCGATCAGTGGAGCATCTCAGACAATGAAGTCTACTCGCGGCGGCGCACACAACATATGGAGCCACATATGTTTCCTATGACACTGCGAATGCCTCTATTACTCTCCTTAGCTGACAGAAACATCGCGCTGTCCACTCTCCCCTCAAACATCAAGCACACAGCCGAGCACTAGCCTGGTCATAACACTATATTAGTCCACCGCGGGAATACAGGGTCCAAAACCAGGTCAAAAGTTGCCATATGGTCAAGAAAGACCAATGACAGGGGATGGAGGGGTACTAGTTTTTTTATAATACTGGTAGATTTTTTTTTTATGTTGGCTGTTTACATAAGCCTGGGTAACCTGAGCTGCTTGGTCTTAAGATTTTTTTTGGATAGGCTTTACGCTTCGCACCAGGGAAAAACCTCCATGAAGACTACAATCCTAAAAATAAAATGTATTTAAGATTTTAATTCAGAAATCATCATCCAATATTAAGTTCATAATAAATATGTAAAAACTATTTGGTTAATGTTTTTAAAAATATATAATACAAATCAAGATTATTATTATTTGTTTTATCTTTGTCTAAAACATCAGCAGGTGAAAGTCTGAGGTATAGGGGAGGAGTGCTACATTTAAAAACAAAAACAATCTTTTCCCCTCCTGCACTAAATGTTTTTTTTTCCCCCTAATCTTTGATGTGTGTCTTAACTGAACCTGAACCGGCAGCTCTTTGAAGGCAAGCAGAACAAAGGCAGGTTAGATGAAGCGCTAGAAGTGTCATCTCCGAATGGAGACGAGGGAGAAGAGAAAGAAGTGCCACAACACGCAGGGCTCCCGAGGTGATGTGAGGCTGTTTGCTGGCCCCTTTGTCTTGCTTTACTTACTCCAAGACCTGCGTTTCCAAAGGTAAACACAGCTACGGCCAGGGCTTTTAGCATAGATCATCTGTGCATGCAGGATGTCTGACCTTGCACTAACGCTTCCTACATCTTTGTCATTTTTGGACCATGAATTTTGTGTTGCAACAGCTGAAATATATAGAACATTTCACAGCAATTTTTCTCTTCACTCTACACACAACTGTAAGCCCCATGGATATGAAACTACACATTAAAGCATATGTTGTTCGTTACAACATTTTGCACATCAATACGTTAATCAAAATGTAACTTTAAAACAGCTAATCCTGGCTTAAGCTGCTCAGCTGAGTCCACATGGTGGCCCAGGAAAAATAAATCCACTCGTGAAGAATGTAGATGCACACAACAATTGGACACAGATGTGAGTGGAATTAGGCACAGTTTACAAAATGTTTCACTTCACTGGCAACGCTGAAGTGTCCGGCAAAATGACAGCTGCCAACACACATGCTTAAACATTTTCAGTGACAAAGTTTATTACTGAAAAACGCAATATATATATATTTTTTTATAATCATCATTTCTCATGACAATTACATTTATAGTGTTCACATATAAATTACAATTTGAATATTTATATTTTGGACATCTATTCTAGTAGCATAAAAAGTTAATAATTGCACACACATGGACTTGCGCTAATAAACTAACCACACAACATTTCACACCCAATCGCCCGTGTTGGAGCAGCCTATAATTAAAAGCACAATTATAAGCAGATGTGCTGTTTGTTGATTTGCAATTCGTCTCTCTTATTTGCTTCTATATGACACGCTGCTCCGGCAATTCACTCAATAGCTACATTAAATCTGTTAATACGGTGCTCTTCAACCTCCTAAATGATTTCCAGAAGGCCGTGCATCTTCGAGGGGCCATCAAACAAGATTTAAGGTGCACGTTTTATCACAGTGGGCCACCACCATGACCGAGCCGCGTAGGGAGATAGACTTTACAACAGGAAGATGAAAGTAGGACCGCTGACAAATCTCAACCATTATCTTAGGTTTATGCTCTTGTTGTTATTCTACTGCTCTCCATGACCAGGGAGTCATCCACGAGAATTATTACAGGATGTGAACTAGAGTCCTACTGATAAATGATAAATAAAATAATAAGATAAAAGACAATGGATGAATGGGTTTTAAAATGTCCTTTTTTTGCAAACTCGACAGCTACCATGTTGTATAGTGTTTAGACTTTCAATACAGGGACTTCCTCATTATCTTACGCCGTGTCAACAGAGTCCCATTTACAAACAAACACAGTGAGTATTACTGATTGAGGACTAGTAATGGCAATCAACAGAAATCCTTACAGCTCATTTCCTGCTCTTTCAGCCAATAGTGCCTCTCTAAAACAGTGGGGTGTTAGCCTAATAACACAACCAATATTTAGTAAACAGCTACTGCTGACCAATCATGTGAGATTACTTGATTGTAGGTCAGCTCTTTCCTTTTCTCTATCCTACCAAATATATCCACGATCAGTTAGGGTTTTGTGAATTTTTAAATCTCAAATTGTGGGTTGGGACAAACAATGCCGTTGCCAGCACTACACTGGGCACTCCTGTTTTTGCACACTGCTACCCTGCGCGCATAAAGCAAAGCAGTCAGATGGAGAGACCTGTCTGAGCAAAGTAAATAGAGAGGGTAAACAGCCTAAATCAGCTGGCTCATTATTTGTTAATTGGATAAATAAGGTTATTGTGTGTGTGAATGGACGCAGCAGGCTCTCCACACACTGCCATGTTTGAGTAGCTATCTTGTGTATGTTGTGTTTCCTCTGTAATCTCCTACACTGCACTTATGACCAAAATTACATCCTCAAAAGCAGAAAAAATGGAAGATGAAATAGCCTAAAACGTAATCATTTCGTGTGATGTTAGCTTGTCATCGCACTCTCAACATTAAACCTGAACAAGGTGAAATTAAAGGAGCAGCAGATTACAGCTAGTGGGTCAGAAGAGTGAGGGAGAGTTGAGAGTATTGGAGCCGCAAGACGGGCCTGTTGTGCGGCTGCCGTCCCGGGACAAACGCTGACTATGGAGCTAGTGGTGCATTCCAGGCCCTCAGCAGATGGTACCTCATGTCATCTGCTCCAAGTGTGTAGCAGGGTTTGTTCTACAATCTGAAAAAGATGACTACAACTGAGAACTGTGTGTGTTTGACAACATGATAAAAATGTAAAGTGGGCCGTGCGCAGGATAGTACTAGGAAATTTGCACATTTTGCTTATTACAGCTAATTTGAATTTCTAACAAATTATATGGTTCATTGGTGCATTCCTATTTGTATAGAACATGTAAATTTAATATCTTCAAAATAAACAATTTATAAATGTGAATAATAAAGATATAATACATATATTTAAAAGTAATGTAATTTCTAAAAGCAATATCCACAAAATTGTATATTCATTCTAATAGATGCTTAAATTATTAGTAGAAAAAAATTATTTAGTTTGAAAAATTACATTGCTCCTTATGAACAACATAATATTAGTAAACTGTAAAAATTGCATAATGTTTCTATTTATCGCACTACTGTAACAACGCAATATAAAACTAATACAAATGTTATTAAAAAAATAAACAAAAAAAAAATGATGGCAGTTCACAAGGTAACAGAAACATTGAATTACAGAAATTAAACATGAGGATACACACACACACACACACACTCACTCACTCACACAAAATTAAAAAATAATAATAATGATAAAAACATAATTTTAATCAAAACATGCCAATACTCACTACACTTCTGGCCGAATCCGTTTGTATATATCCCGGCTTTCCTCTTTTAAAACAAAATCTTCGTATGTGCCATTCAGGCCAGGAGCACAGTGGACACTAAGCAAGCCTTTTCCTGCCGCAGGTCTGGTCTACAGCACAGCAAACTTTCTTTCAACTTTCTTCTTTTTCATTTTAGGAGCAGGGAAGCCATGGAGCGCGCTTGGCGATCTCAAGAGAGGAGAGAGAGTCCCGGAGAGAGCTGGGGAGAGCTGTCCGATTACTGCTCCGGGGCAGGCAGTCGCTCTGAGTGTCTGAGCGAAGAAGAAAAAAAAGAGTGAGTGAGAGAGGGAGGGAGGGAGAGAGGGAGGAGAGATGTAGGCTGGACTGAAGCTGGCTGCCGTTTGGAAAAACAGAGAAGAAGAAGTTTGGGGGAATGACACTAACCTCACATCTGCCACTCACTCAGAGCTCTGAGTCGTGTGTAACTTCACAGATTGTATCAGAGACCAAGGACAATGAAAGCACTAAGACAATGAAAGCACTGAGCTGAGCAGACCTAGACCCACAGCTAGATACTACTAGATACTTTATTTAGATATTTCAGGTCTTACACTATTAAACTTTAATTAAGCATAATTTCATACAGATAAGAGTATTTTATCTTATGGGTAAATTGGCTAAATAAAAGATTTGTGGTTTATAATTGGATGAAAAATATGATAACATTAGTAGTAGCAGTAGTTGAATTCAAGTAGTAGTAGTTGTAATTCATGGATTTTAGCCTCCTGCTATATTCAACATTTTAAGGATTTTCTGATTTAAAAGACATAATATTTAAATAAATTGTTTATCGCTATGGCAATAGTTCAAATTTTTCATTATTCTGAATATAGTACCAATGGAAGCAATAATAAAAGTGGACTTAGTGACTAAGTGCTGACCCAGTAATACAAAGGTTGATACAACTCATATTTGGGATACATAATGCAAGGGTCTGTAACTGTAGTCATTGAACTAGTACTAGTACTAGTACTACTTTCCGTTTAGCATGATAAATTTAGATTTACAATGAGTAGCTCAATATCTAAAAGCTGAAGCTTCTATATGAAAGTATGGAGATTTGGGGTAATTTTGTTGCAATACACTAACAATTGCATTGTAAAGTGACTTCTGTGGCTAATTATCCGCCAATAATACGATATTATATGTTGCAGCTCAAGCGCCTATTCAAAAATTGATTATCTTGAATTATTGTTATTGTGTCAGTGGCATAAAGTAGCTTTAGTATTATAATTCATTACAGTATATGTTTGTGCCAATATATCAAGCTTCAAAATTTGTTATAATGACAGGGTTAAATATAGAAGCACTAGTGGCACTGGCGGTAGTAGTGCAAGTTGTATTATGAGAGTGGTAATAGAGCATGAATGTCTCATAAATGTTATATTTAGTGTGATACATGGATTTACCAGTAGTGTATGAGGTTATACATAATTCTTTCAATTAAAAAAAATGACAATTGTTTATGCTGATGCTGATTTTCGCACATCTGGCCACTAACTATAAGATCTCAATCTCTATAGTACCCAAGAGTAAAACAGTATATGGTGGCAGTAGTAGTAGTAGTAATAGTAGTAATGTGGTAGTAGAACAGTACTCTGAGTGTGGTAGGTAGCAGTAGTGTTTTTCTGTTGGACAAAGTGCTTTGGAGCCGCTGTCCGTCTTGTGGAAGTGCTCCATCAACACTTAGATTCAGGGGCTGTGTGCGGGGGAACCACTGCCTTCTGTCTGCTTCAGCTTATTGTTTCTACTACCACTAGACAAGGCCGCACTGCTACTGATGAGCTCCAACTGGTGGTTCAGTCCACTCTGTGTAAAACTCGCCCATGAGGACGATAAAAACTTTAAGATGTGTTTAATTTTCACATAATAAAACTACATACATTTCAGAAATATGATAATCAGTGAAGAAATTATTTGCACGAGCCAAAAGGGTAGACAAGGAAAGAGAACTGAAAAAAAAAAAAAATCATGGAGACTGATTATATAGGTCTTATAATTTTGTATGGTACATAAAAACATGTTGATGTTTCTGATCTGATTCTGGTAATGTAGTACTATTACTTGTTTCATGTATTGTAATAAGGTATTTTATTTTGAAAGGTAAGATAAGATAACATAGTGTCAAAACCAAAGGCTCATTTTAGAGTACTGATGCAAGACACTGTATAGCAAATTCATAATTGACTTATAAATGCTTAGGGTTGAGACCCAGTCTCCGACTATTATTTACCTAAGGCTAAGTTACTGCATTGTTTGCCCTTATTTCAACAAGCAGATATATACAATTCAGGTCAATTCAAACTAGATAACATAACTAAATCATGACAATTGTCATAATTTAGACCTTTTGGTGTTTTAAAAGCATTAGCTAAAACTGACCAGGTTAATGATCAAACCAAGACACTAATGTGAGCTATAGTTGCTCTGTGAATATCACTAAAATGCATGTGTAAGCATTTAAAAGTCAATTTTGATTAAGTTCTTTATAGCCTCAATCAAAACTTAATTGAAAACTTCACATGAGCCAAATAAGAGCTTAACAAAAGATGCCCTGATACTGTCCAGCAGACATCAGCACTAAAACGCCACTTGCCAAATCTATATCAAGTTGGAAATTTGAGACGCAAACTAAGATTAAATGCGAAGCCGTTCTTTATTAAGGATTATCTTGATGGGACTCAGTGGTCTTCATGTGGGGCTGTGGAGATGCCTGTCTGCAATTTAGAGTGAAGAGAGATCCACACTGTCCTCCACTGCCAGCGGGTTATGCACTCACACATGCATGGTTCCAAGCATCAGAATAGACCAGTCCAATCGCCTCAGTTTGTCCCCGAGATAAGAAAAAGAAAGTTAATGTACATTTATCTAGGAATGCCTCACTTGAAACTTTAGCTGTGATTTTAAGTGGAAGATCTAAGTACAGTTTACATATAGCTACATAAAGTACATAAGCAGTGTAACGCGAATGGGAATGATATGACAAGTGATCAAATGCACGGATGAAACAAAATGCTAACACCCCAGTGACACAGTTGCACTATTTTCTTATGCACACGCTGCAAATTGTTAGGCTAGAAGTAATACAATGTTTATAGAGCACCACACATTGGAGGGGATCAAGTTCCATTTTTGACACGTCTCAACAGAGCGTTACTCTGAAAATGTTCCCCCAAGAAAGGAAATCTGAACTTGGGATAACTTTGGGTAAAAATAACAGCTTTTATATATTTACATAGGCATTACCAGGTGAAGTGGTCACCCAGCGACTTAAGAATAAAATACTTAAAAAGTCCCTAGAAAAACAAAGATTTAATACCACTGCAAAACACTAACAGTACAAAACTTTAGTCACTGAACAAAAGCAGGTTAAACGTTGCATATAAAATCATAAAAAGATCTCTCAGGGTATAAATTATTTGTTATTTTCATTGGCAAACTGCCACATTTTAAGAGAGATAAGTGTGCTTTTTTGTGCTCAATCAAATGCCTGTAGTTATTTTCAATTATATATTTTTTTAAAATAAATGAAGTTTTAGACACCAGGCTAAAGGGCAAGATGTAAAATCACTAAATAGTACTTCAGAAAGTACATTTAAATAGACATTCATTTCCAGTGACCTTATGTTTTATTTTAATTGCAACAAAAATAACACTGGTCTCCAATCAAATATGTTTCTGAGGTCTAAAATCATGTTACCTTGTCTTTCCTCATGCAGTCTGTAGTTCAATATATATTATATAACATTAACCCATCCATCTACAATCTATCATTTACACTAAAGTGAATCTTTGATGATGACAAGTTCTCACCACAAGAAAGCTTTCAGCAGAGCAGACAGGTAATTTTCAACTCCCTAAAGGTAAATTAGTAGCAAGTCGAGTGCTTTAAAGTGGTGAATGAAAGTTGCAAGTGAAGCCAGAATTCTTTATAAACAAACATGAACTTGGCCAGCCTCACAGAGGAACAGATAAAAGTAAATACAGGGCATACCTCAACACAGAGCTACCCCTCTGTTACAATAGCAAGAACCCAGGAAATGGTTAACCAGTGGAATTCATTTGGGTAAAAAAGAGGTGAAAGAAGAAGTATGAGACATTTTGTTATTTAAAATCATTTTAAAATGCTAATACTAGCTAACTGGACAAGACATAAAGGAAACAAAAAGGTATGTGCACTACTACTAATACTACTACAACTTCTACTAGTACCACTATTTGATCATGATTAATGCTGCAAATACGTAAATCATTAATAGCACAACTATGATTACTGTTTGCAATTTTCCACAGAAATTAGCAATACTTATTATGAAATTAAAAAGAAAATTTTCTTTCTGATTAAGATGCAGATATCTTAAAATATCTCGCTTCAATCATGACTGCTAAAACTACTACTACTGCTTAACAGAAACGTTTCCCCTTGAATAATGAAAGTCATGTTGTAGTTTACAAGGCACTGCACACCTGGGAAAGGTCTATAGGACCCTCAGACACTTTACAGCTCTCCAGTGGGCTAAGAAAAGCTAAACAAGCACACTTCAGAGACCTATTACTCTGAATGAGACATCTCTATGGCCTGGGTTATCACTGCCGCATGTACACAGTTATATACTACAACTGTTGAGAACTACGCAAACTTACTGGATGTGGGTTACAAAAAAAAAGGTGCATCAATCTTAGGAAATACAAATGACACAATTCATTCTCATATCATTTTCAGACATGTAGTAATTATTTAAAATAGTATGACCTAAGCTGTGGTACCTCTTTCCTGTGAAGTCATACAAGCCTTAAGTCTATGTTGGAAACTACACATGAAGCTGATTTGCTATGACTAGCCAAGATGCGCAGATAACAGCGACACTCACTGCTAAGGCAGTGAAAGTCATTTTGGACCTGAAAGTGGTTTCCCTGATTGAAAGCACCGCATTGCCACTAAATCAAAATCAGCTGCGCCCTAAAATACCAATATGTTAGGTAATAAATTTTCAGCACCTCTCTAATGGCAGCATTTGTCAGAGTGGCTCCAACTGTCAGGGCCTGGTCTCCCTCTGACTATGTGGCACACCCCGTCCAGCACACAGCTGCCCAGGCTGAGGGTCCGGGTCACAGAGGGGGAGTAGGGCAGGGAGCATTCGGAGCTGATGATCACTGCGGACTCAACATCACCAACCTGGAACTGGACAGAAGAAACACAGACATGTTCCGCATGTTATTGAATGGTACACCAACTTTGCTCTCACGCTTTCATGTTATGGCAGCTATATTACTATCAGAAGCCCCAAATGTAGCTGTAGTCATACAATCCACACAATCAAGCACTATTATGTGACTGGGGAGTGAATGAACACCAACTTTAGTGTAGATCCTCTGAAATATTAATACATTATTTAAAATTCTTTTTTTTTTCCTTTCTCTTAGTAACTAACAAAAATGTAGACTGTACAGCCATACTCAACATGGATCAGGAGGAAAACGTACAGGTTCTAGAGTGGCCTACAGTCAGTCTCGAAGTCACCCCCAAGGCTCTGACCCTGTGTTCCTTTACAGCCCCCACAGTCACTCAGCGCACCCTCCACTGGCCCCACCGCCCCCCCACCTGCCCCCAGC
>KN493814.1:3976-19765 GCA_000787155.1 Scartelaos histophorus | reverse complement strand
CGGCCTCTGTGACATTTGTGAAGCCAGAAGTCCACATAACAAAAACACATTAGGCAAATGTCTGGGGTCAAACGTCTGCTTGAATTGGCTAGATGAAAGCCACTTAGATTGGGCCAGTGCCATTCTGCGCAGCGGCTAAATACAGTTACAAAAGACTGCTGTGTGCGCCAGTGGTTTGTCTCACTCACTGGATATGCTCCCCTTAAGTTACAGCCAGTCACTGTCAGAGCCGAGGAACAGGGTTAAATGTGTTTTGGAATATATAAGAATAAGAAGCTTCAGCCGGGTGAAAATTAATCTAATTTGACCATACATGATATTAAGATAAGATAGAACTATATTCAAAATGATAACTGCACACTTTCACTGGACACTAGTTTTCAATCCTGTATAAACTCCCTGACAGGCTTAACAGCTGGTCTTATCTATATGTGCACTGAAAAAGAAGAAGGCACCAAATGTCACCACTTTGTAGAACAGAGGGAAACCTGCTGGGCTATCCATGCTGAGCAATTTATCACAGCTATCACCAAAGATCAGGAGTTTGTTGTTATAATAGTCCCTTTTGTGTTCAGGAGATTAATACAAAGGAATGGTTTAAGCATTTGCCAAATATAACTGATTGATGTATTTTTCATATTTTTCATTTGGAGGCCTTCTATCAAGATGTACTCAGGGTAAAATACTTAGTGATGACTCTGGGACATATCATTGTAGTTCTCATGAAGAGAGGAGACAACCTGCACAATCAATATGCCAAGAACAGGAAGCTAAGTCTAGTCACTATTTTTACTTAAAACTACTATGCATACAATGATTTTCACATTTCCAATCATTATTTATTTTCATTATTTTTAGTCTACAGTGGAATACTTGGACTAATTCAGTGTTTCCAACCTACAGTGTGTATCCTATATATTTTATAACCACAAACAGGTCTTTTCTGGGCTCACACGTACACTGTGAAAATAGTTGCATCAGACATACCATGGACGTATGGGTAATGCTAAACTGTGGAATACTCTAGGTGGTACCTGAAACAAACAGGTTACACAGTGATGATTTAAATGATGTCCAAAATCAAATTGAAATCAAATTCAAATTGATGTGCTGTAATTCTATGATTTCTCGTGTCATCTTATGTAAAATGGGTAACTTGATTAAATCACCAACAATTAAAAACTATACTCACTGAAAGCATTTGAAAACCATAATAAATTATACATTACAATGAATGTAATTAATTGTAGCTGATTGAGTGATAATGTAGTGAACCAGAGCAGCACAAAGGTTACTGACTGGAGTTTGAAATCGGAGTCTTGGTGCTACTGCTGCCAACTGCCTGGAGGGCCATCTCCTGAACTCTGCCGCTGAGTCCTTTGATAGTTCGCCTGTGAATCGTAGATAAATTATCACATTATTGAGGACGATCCCCTTATCCCCCTTATGACTGAGACATGTCCAGAGAGCAGAGACACAATGAACTTTGATAGACCTGTAACGACAACTGCATGATTCATCTACAGCAGCAGAAAGGCAGGCCTGCACTGGAAATGCACAAAAAACCACAACAGACAAGTCCCGCTTGTCCCAGTGATACAGCTCAGTGCAAAATAAACATTACATTTTAAAACAAAGATCCGCTTTTTGACAGGGGAAAGGGGGTTATTCATCTCTGTGACTCAAGAAGTACCTTTATAGTTCAATGAATGACTCGACTGTCCTTGTGACAAATTGAGATAAGTTGCGTTTCAAAGTAGAAGCAGTTGATTCTAATTTTTAAGTTTTAAAGGTATAATAAGTGACTTTTATGGTGAAAGGTCCACCACCTGCTTTATACAGCTTTGGAATGTTCAATTATATAGTATAATATGTATATCTCCAAAGAGACAAAAAGAATACCACCAGGCCTCTGATCCAAGTCTGATCTTTGGAGCGGTCACTCCACAGTAAGTTTTTTTAAAGATATAAAACACATGTAAGTGAATGCAAGCAGTAAAGATGAATACTACACTGAGGGCCATTCTAGTTAAAGCATTAACAATGTCTACATAAGGATAAGCCATGGAGGACCAAAGGCTACATATTTTAGATAAAAAAAATGTTTACATAACATTTTTAATGCTTGCTATATTTTGGGCTAATCGGGGTAAATTAAGCCATTAAAAGTGTCATGAGTATATTACTTAACGACATTACATAAGTATTTGGGATGTATAAATAGCTCCACAGTCTGCTGTGTAAACAACATGCTCTTAGCCTAGGATCTTTAGCAGGTTTGAGAAAAAACTTCCTGTTGCTATAGAAACACAGGGACATAATGTCTCTTTCGGACACAGAACAGGTAGGACTGGTCAGAGCAATTAGGGGCCCATTACAGTAAATAGGAGAATAACAAAGAGGCCTGTGGTAATTTAGGGGTTTGCATTAATAGGTTCCTGGCTATTGTGTCAGAAGAGCACCTGCCTCAAAGCATCTTTCTAAGTCAGGTTTGAAGGAAATATCAGTATGTAGTATATGCAATTGAAAAATTTAGGTAGTTTGAAAGGGGAAAAAAAATCCACCTTTCTTTCACAGTTGGAAGACACTTATCTAGCTAATTTAGTAGTATTCAAGTTTGGTTATGCTGTGTTTTATTATACTGAATCTTAGAATGTTATGCTGTCAGAATTATCTAAGAGTATTATCTTATTTTACAGATAGGTGATAAGAAAGACTACCCTTGCCAGTCTATTGCATGATGACTATGCAATTTGCAAAATTACAAGCGAGGTGAAACTCTGCCCCAAAGAAGCCCCAGAGTCTGCCTGAATTATTAATGGACTATTGATGAGGGCCTGATAAATGCTCTCGACTCACAGGCCCAATGACATTCTCCTCCATCGCTCCTCTACCTGCACCAGTGCTAAGTCTGCGGCCATTTAAAAGTTTACTCATTTGAATCACAAAGGACAACAAAGTATTATGTGACAGTGCTTAAATTCATTAGTACCTCCACTGTCCGGGAACTTGGCTAAGCTCACATCTGTGCCAACTCATTACAGTAGTCTCACAGTGTGACAGTCCAAAATCAGGCTTTATTCTGTTGGCCAGCCACCAAGCCCCTCTAATGCGCTCTCACAGGGGGAATCAGCACACCCGCGTGATGAAGGCACTCAGACATTAGCACCAAATTACTGACAACAATTTAAATCTTTTCTCCCTTAAGGTATCATGGACCAATTAAGTATTTTAAGAGCACTGAACAGTAAACAAGCTCAGGCAATACAGGTGGATTGCAAAGAATATGTAAAACATGGAGTGAACTTATTTAACTTTGTCAATACAAAAGTAGGCTGTACTTTATATAGGTGCAGTACACACAATAACGGTCTGTATTTGTACACTCATTGTTAATTGCCATAAGAACAGGTGCAGATTTTATAATGCAATGTAAAATCTAATGCCTATGAACGTAACATACACGCATGAGAAGTTCAGAGATTTTATAGCCTCAAAAATAGCTATAACTGATTGAATGATAGGTCACTATAGTTAGTATTGAGAGAGGCTTATTTGAGCTACACTTGTACATGACTATAAATGTAATGTTGCTGTGCATAACTGACCTTTGACCCTGTTCATCCAGGTTCATCTTCACCACTGTCATGCCACCTTCGGTTGCCAGCACTTAATAAATTGCACCTTCAACAAAAGGAAAAGGTGATGAATTGAAAAATGTTTAGCTCTTTCATACATATTTAAAGCAGCCTGTGCCTCAAATCCACAACTGCTAAATAATTAAAATTAATCTCATTATGGGAGTTTTCATTATGGGATAATTTAATTAAATGAAAGCCCAAGGACCTCTGAGGGCCCTGAGCCGCTGGGGCCCTATGCTGCACTCCTCTAATGGGCTGTGTGGACAGGAGATTGCTCTGTTAATGCACAGGGCCACATGCATTATTCAATGGATTCCACTAAGTAAGGACAGATCAATGATAACTTGTCATCTTGTCAATGTGTAGAAAGCATCTAAAGTCACAACATACCCCAAAACTGGAGCAGAAAATAAACACCCAGGACTAAGCAATGTCATTAAATCTGAGGCAAAGGTTTTTGCTGAATGTAATGGAATATTTTTTAAGGACAGTAAAAGGCTTTTAAGTCATGCAATGCATCAAAGCGAATACACTTTTTTGTAAAAAGTTTTCAAGACGCTCTTATGACATTGACAAATGTATATGTATTAGCACTGACAATGACAGCTATTATAAAACAACTTAATTTCAATCACAAAATGCAATTTTATGGTATGGCTTAAGGCTTAGACTGATTCTTCAAAATTCATGCACCACATTTATTGTTATCAGCATCATGAGGACAAATTAAGTGCTATTATCCTAGGCACACAGTAATGGATGCATTCCAATAAAAATATCATACTATTACTTCAATCTAGATTTTACATTATGTCTCCTCTCATTCTGTCTGCATGTCCAAGAGGAAATCTTTAACACAAATATTAGCATTTGGTGCAAACAACTCAGTAATTAGTTTAGGGCATAATAAGCTTGGATGGGCACACAATGAAAGAAAGCATTCTGGCTTTAAAATGAATAAAAATTGATTGTGTCCCAATAAAAAACGAATTGGCAGAGTGTTAACTGGATTCCACATAAACGTCTATAGCAGTCCCTGGCCGCTTTATTGTGTGCTAATGCAATAGAGAACACTTAGCAATAAATGCCCCTCTCTGATGAGCTCACACAGGCTTTCCAAGATGGCCTGATGAAATTGTAAAAATTAGATTTGAGCGAGCTGCTAATGACTCCTAAAACAAAGGAAAATCTCCAAATAGAATTAGCCTGCCCTCTCCTTCTCTAAATACATCATATGTAAATTACTGTCATTTGGAGAAATATGCTTGCCTGGAAGGTAGAGCCTTCATTTGAGACCTCAGTAGGTTTGGGACTAGAAACAGGAACTCCTTTAGGACATTTAAAAGTTTGACTACTCAGGGAGGAGATGATGCTATTGCACTCAAAAAAGCAGGATTTAAAACAGAGAACTGTTTAAATTAAAAAAGCAAATTTACTTATGCATTTGTTGCACAATGGTTGTATCATCAAACATTTGCAGAATAAATTGTTGGAGCAAATTGGATTTATTATTGTCTTGGAACTCACCACCTAGTTTACAGTGACATACCATACATTTTTGTCAGATGCCATTCCATTCATCCATGGTTCATACGGCACAAAAGTACTCTGGACATTGGAACACATGAGATTAATTTAAATTAATGATTTAAAAAAATATTTAAAAAGTAAAAATTAAAAAGTCACTATTGTATTTTTAGCTGTACCTGTACCACTACATTATAAGAGTGCCAATAGCTCTGAATCAGTGTCTAAATCATTATCTTATCAGGCAGGTCACAGGGCCACAATAGAAGCTGTCAAAACACAATGAAGTGTTTACACAAGCTGAGCTACTTACCTTTGAGACAAACCTCCATTTAACTACTCAGTGCCCATTCACACTCTCCTCTACTGTTTGTGGAACACAGAAAATACATATATAACAACTTGCTGGAATTACCTGCCAATTAAAGTGGATAAGTAGGACCCACCGAGCTGCTCAACTGTTTCCTATTGCAAACATTGTTCCCGGTGGTTGCCCGGCTCCAGGACACAGGGCTCAAGTACTTCTCTCATGTAGGTCACTCACTTATCTGTCCATTGTTGTTACTTCATTCTTGTTTATTGATGCAGCTTAGCTTCAGCTCTGATCCCATAGTGCAAGGTTTCCTAAAGTAAACCATAAAGAATGGTTACTATTGTCAGTTACGTTTTGTGTTTTTGGTTGTGCCAGTGCCAGGTAAGTTTATATTAGGTCTAGATGATTAGAACAACAAAGAATGAAACAGATCAGCATTTCAGTATCTCAGTGTTAAACTTAAAAAAAAAAAAAAAAAAAAAAAAAAAGAAAAATTAAAAAAAAAAAAAAAAAAAAAACTAAATTTGAAAGAGCAAATGACAAAAAGATTAAAGGGACAGAAACAGATTAAAGTTTCTTTAGTTGGGGGATAAATTACTTTCTTCATCTCTTCAGTGACTAATCGATCAATTAATGCATATCTAGATGGGATTTCTTACTTGGTAAAAATCTGAAAGAATGACCCAAACATAATTCTTAACAGTAAAATCATTTAAAAAGCTGAACTGCAAGCCTCTGTACAAAAAGCAGAAGATAAAGTGAAGTATCTCATGTTGTTTAGTATGTGGCCCATTACTAGCTCCAGCAGAAAGTAAGCATGCAGTGCAGTGGTGTTGGCTGTTTTGTGAGGGCCTAATGGGAGGATTACATGTAGACCAACAGCCAGACTGCAGCTGTGGGGTATTTCCAAAATCCAGAAGACCCTGCTCTGTAATGGGCGTAACCAAAACCATCACTTTCTCAGTCACTTCGGTCGGACACTTCTGCATTTGACAAATTTGTTTTCAAGCGCACAGAATCGTTTTTATTATGCAACACAATACACGTATAAATTATAAAAATATGTCTTACAGTTAAACACGATGCATGTAAATATTTAATAAGGTGTGATGTTCTTGTAGGAGACAAGCTTCAGATTATTATTGTAATTGAAAGTCCATACTGTGACAGGAATAACTGTTCTCACAGGGGCTAGACCCGCTGGTGCCTTTAGCTGTCTGCTGTTGGCGAGAACTAAATATATTTTCTGCATTCTGAATGGCATTCCACCCTAACGCATACGTGCCAGTAGTTAACAGTGTAAGAGAATAAATAGCTTTCTCAGCCAGGCCTTAAGACATGTCAAAGATGGTGCCTCATTTGTTTACATATGCTACGTTTGTCATTTTATCAGCTTACAACGCATTTAAACCCATTTTCTTATTCATATTGACAGGATAATACTTTTCTGGCAGCCCAGTGTGGATTAATTTCTATGGATCGAATCATAAGCCAGAATTATGTCACTCCATGACCACCTGTTCTTCAGCTAAAACGTCACCGGCTTTAAGTAGTTTCCGGCACAGATCCAAAATGTGAACTTATGAACCGGGCGCTTACTTTCTCATTTGTGTTGAAGCAGGAGGAGGAGGCAGCATGTAGCAACAACCACTCTAATTCTGTGAAGTGGAAGGCTTTACATAAGGGATGTGCTGCTTTGTGCCTGTCACTCAAGCGGGCCTGATTGGCAAACACCAAGCAGAGGTAGTGGTCCTGTTCTGTGTCACCTAGAGGTTAATGAGAGAATAACAACAGAGGACTGAGAATTATGGATGTGATTATTGCTTTAGCGGAGAGAATGAAGTTCACACATGTGCAGAATACCATAGTGAAATTTAAAAAATTTGATTGGACTGGGCTTGATAATGTCTAGCGGACTTGATGAAACTTTTTGACTTCTACTGGTATATAATAGTGTGTTAATAGTTTTGTGTTATTTCCGTGTAATAAAGAATATTATTTCATTAGTAATGCATGGGTTTGAGAGTGATGAAAAATCTGCACTGTTCCCAGCCCAGGGCAATTAACAATTCAAGACAAATATTATATGTGTTTTTTTATGGTGAAAAATGGTGTGTATGTATGTACAGATTATTATGGAATTTAAATGTATCTAGAAATTGAAAACTTGTTCATAGTTTTTTTTTTAATTATTATTATTTTTCCATTTATTTTATGTCACGACAATAGTAAAACAGATTAGATTAACATATGGTAAATGGTAATCCAAATATGACAATTTCCAAGTGAATGAACAGGGTAAAGAAATCTTGCTGACCTGCTCAATCAAAAGGAAATGTTTTGCTTCTTCTGCAGCTTTATGCTTTAAGTTGAACTTCCATTACAGGTGCTGCACAAATACACGACTACTTCCTTTGGATCCTGCAGGTATAAATAGCAGCACAAGTGTTGATGGATGGCACAAGGCTGGCAGAAGTGTTAGACGACTTCCACAAGTACAGCTAATGTTATTACATATGCCAGTATCATAATAAGACTTCTGTTTGCATTGGACCATTTTGTTCAAGACGCAGTAGCATTATAACTTGGTTTTGATATCTACATTATAAATATGAATCTGTTTTTAAAGTTCTGCCTAATAAAAAGTTACTGTCTACTAAAGTTACTAAAACATTAGTAGACATGTTTACAAAGTACTCATTATTTTTTATTAAGAATAGGAATAATATTTTTCCCATTAACACACTTCTTCAATATTTTACTAATGGACATTATCTTAACTACTATATGTAGTTAATATGCAAAATAGGTGCTTTATAAAATAATATTATAACTAACAAACCAATTAATTAGTGTTAGTTAGTGATTAATGATGGTGTGGTCACTTACGTTAGGTCTTACCATAACAAGGCTACATTTGATGGCATACTTTCATATAATGGCATAACATGTGGTAACATGTGGTAAAAACAACTGTGTATACTTTTTAAATTAATGTGACACACATAGGCTTTAATGAAAACAATAAAAATAAAATGGATAAAGAAATGTTATCATCAAAATTACCTGTATGAAGAAGTGTGTAAGACAAAGAGCGGAGCAGAACCCGCACTGTGGCCTTGGTGACATCAGCTCTCCCTCGACTCAGCTGCTGACAGTGGGGATCAAGGCAGTCCCAGTTATTCCAAGGGTCCAACCACTTTACAACCAATGGCTGACCTGGATAAGAGGCCGATAAGCCACACACACAAAGTGCCCATCTCCACATTGTAAACTACACAGAAAAGAAAGCTCATGTTATGTTTCAATCCAATTCCACAGGGTAGAGTCAGGGCAGAAGAGGGCACTGTTCCTTTAATTTACATTGTGAAAAGAACCGCTAGCATCAAATTAGTTGCAAAACACTTACTACATTAGTAGATAGGTTTGTAAAATAAAATCTAAAAGTAATTGATACTAAAACTCATGTTAAGAGTTGCTTTAGAAAAAAAAAACACATTACAGGGACAACACATGACTTTTTCTGAACAGTCTTGGCATTTATCAGTATAATACCACATTTTAACACCTCAGAAACTACTGATAATTACTAATTTTTAACTGAACATTCTACATTCTGTTATTGGGGAAAAAATACTTAATACTTAAAATTATTGAACCTTTTCCTTAGAATCAAGTTTGGTCTATTGGCTCTTTCATTGTTTTGTGACTTTTTCCCTACCATGTGATAACAAAATGGCATCTTTGGCATCAGATGTTTATCTGACACTTGATAAATGAGTGGCTCTATTTTGTACAAAATACTTTACTGAGACAAACTATTGTCTCCTGTTTCCCACATGGCTCTGACCAGAGTTTTAAATGGTAAATGTCTTAATTTAAGGCCTATACTCCCCTGCATACAGTAAAAAGTAGCTCTTGACCAGCTCCATGTGTTAAGGTGTCTATCATGTGTGAAACAAGCTATTTTTCCTCAGCTGTGCCTTTTTGACTCCGGTGACATAATGCCGCAGTGGGTCGTTGCCGGGGAAACACTCCCTCACTCTCACTTTTATACACCTCTTTAAGAACGGCAGCCTTTCACACCAAGTTCAACAGGAAGACGCAGTAAAATCCAATGGCTGGGCCCTACAGTATTTCATAATTAATAGGTAGCAGTTAGCGCAAAACGGGCAACACTGACGTAAAAAGATCAACAACATATAAACGTGATCATTCATTCTAGACAAAACTACACTGGAAGTACGACCTTGGTGTTATTCTTTGACCAAAAACAAAACAAATTTGAAATATATGCCACTCTTTTTTTATATTTATCTTTGATCGCTAATGCTGTGGCTGGAAATGTTGTAGTGTGTAGCTACGTTTAATCTGTTACTATGGTGGTCCTGCGCTCAAACCCGGTCAGCACCTGCGCACAGTACTGTAAATTAGTCAGTAGGCTTAATTGCCCATGCCCATATAAACCACCAGAGCTGTGCTAACTCTATTGTCAGATACTTAATCAACAGCACCAGATTTATTTCCCTGTAGGAAAAGCAGGGGCAGGCTGAGTAATTGGATATTTTTTGCATCTAAAATTAACCAGTGGAGGCTTTGGGAATGATAACAGTAATGATATCAACTGCATTAGTCTTTTACACTGGGAGTTGCATAATAGCCCAGATGTGGCGGGAATGACCTTACCTGGGGGGTATGTTGCTATTACGCCAATCAAACATAGCAACACTTGATCAGTCGCAGGCCTTGAGCAGACTGGAGAAACTCAATTATTCAGGTGCAGTTTTCTACAGAGGTAACGGGCACACAGAAGTCAAGGCATTTCTATTGTGAGTGACCTAGGACAGAAATGGAGGAATAGGAGTTTACAAAATATATGGAACGTTTTTTTCTAATTGAGCACACATTTCATTATCTAACTATTTACACTATTAAGGATATTAAAGTTGCAAGTTAATTCCACAATTGTGAAATTAAGGCGCTTCAACCTCATATTATATTTGATTTTCAATATGCAATCGTTATTTGTTGGGGTTAAATATTTTACAAAGTATGTCTGGATAGAAGTAAAGCTATAGATCTCAACAGTCAAACCCACTTGATGAAAGCAAGATGGAATAATTAGATTGTGGTGGACAAAGCTACTCATAACATGGATTTTATGTGTAATGGTGCAGTGTAAAAAATTAAATCTGCAGTATTTTCAGCTTGCAACTCCTTTTGGTAACTATTGGTTTGCAGCAAGCAGGAATACTTAAGAAAGGACACTTATTTGTTCTTTGTGTATATCATTCAAACAACGAAGCATCAGATAGAAAATATAGTACATAAGCAATTGATTCAAACCTTTCTGTGCTCGATAAAGTATCTTTTTCACGATGGTGCTGGTAGCAGTGGGCCTGGGGCGAGCAAGCAAGGGGATGTCAGGTCCGTAATGGCCGCTGAGTCATAGGTTATAAAAAGCTGTCATGAGGGATTTCTGTCCTCAGCAGCTCATCACACCCGACTAGTGAATTATTTATTACGCAGAAACTCAAGTGGTCCGTTACCCAAGACTGCCTGGTTTTTCCTGCACTTTCCTTCTTTTACTTGTTCCTGTTAAACAAAAGCATAGCACAATTAGTCTGTGAACCATGATCTAATCCTAATTTATTTTATTAATGTGACCAATGGCTGTGATTATTTTTATTATGCGGTCTTAACAAATTATAGGCTATTATTGCATGCAGTTAATTACAGCTTTAATGCATCGTGCAAGTGCATAATCAGAGTGTTTGTATTATTAGTGAGGGTCTTATATTGACTTTGTCTGCTGTCCAAATGGTTGTTAATTAGAACTTAAAAGGGCCATTATATGTTGACAATTTATATGAATGTATAGAGGCTGCTATATATTTTAAAAAAAATCAATGATACGGGTACTTTGTTAAATTGTTTATTGAAACATATTTTTCAGTTTTAGCAATGCCACCCACATCTCGTAAACTGTACACTATTGGTTTGAAACGTTGCGAGTGGTGAAGAAAAGCTTGCGGAGTGTGTATTACATAATCATTTGGAGAAACATTACTCTCTATTACATACATTGTAGCAGTTCCACTCAGCTGTCATTGAATTAAATAGGCTGCATATGTTATACTATAGCTCTATTTTGCAAATAATTAAAGAAAAACTTATATGAAATGTTTGATAGAAAAGTCAATGCAAATTGGTAGGGACATTTTTGCTCTCGCTTGGTCTATGAAAATGGTTAAAAATCCCATGGGTCAGTGAAAGCGATCCCTCCACTTCAGTTGCCTGCTCTAAGTCAGCCAAAACATTACGGACTTCAAAAGGGCCCTCTGCCTACCAGGGCCACTGCATGTCCCCACCTCTCTGGGCCAGGAGGACGTGCTTATTTGGATTAATTAATTCCTGGATGAAATGCAAAAATAGCCTCCTGCTTAATAACAAATTTGTTTAACTACTAAACAAAAATATGAAATTTGCATACAGAGCAATTGGCATTTCTGATATCTGGCAGAGGAGATATTTCAGGGGCAGATTCTGTGAAGCTGTGAAAGAATAAAAAATGCAAGCCTAGTCACTTTAACAGCAATGGAAATATAATAGTAATGTTAGCAAATAGATGAAGATAATCCCAACGTAATTGCCCACAACATTTTGAGATGCAAAAAGAGCTGTCCAAGGACAAGAAAGCCAGTGTGGCCCCAGTAATTGTCAGAGAGTGTAACTTCAAAAGTGAAGAGAAGGCACTGGAGAATACTTCTAAAAGTCAGGTCTTAAAGAAAACACATGTACTGTACAGTGGGAATTTAGGACATGTGTGAATGAAAATTGTACTGTTCAGTGCTTGTGAAAGTGCTACCAATGCTCATGAAAAGGTTTCTGAACTTTAGTTTCAGGATCACTCCATATCTGGTTTGGTAAAATAAAAAGCTAAGCAGGTAAAAAGTTCACTTCAATAAGCCTAGAACATAAAAACCTCCATATTTGGTTGATCTTTGCTTGTGTACTGCAAGCAGAAGAAGGCCAGCTTCTGTGGCTCCAGCAGTAATCATGATGGCATAACTTTGACATAACCTACACTTCTGTCTCGCTGATGTGCTTTAGCAATACATCATGAAAATGAGTCCAAGAGGAGAGAAAATGAAGACAAACTGTATCATATTGGAATGGGAAAAGCAGAGGGGAACACAATCTTTCCAAGGTCTTTTGGTCTGAGCGAAGTACACCATACACACACCATACGCGCTTGAGTCAATCCAACATACACCAACTCAGGACAAAATGTCCATTTTTAACCTGTTATCCATCACTGTCAAGTGTGGCGCACAGTAAAAAAGGAAATAATTAGACAGAAAAATGACTGCAGCCTAAGGCAAAATAAATGAGAGTAAAACATAGGTACAACTGCTGTTAGCTTAAGGCCAATGATATTTTGATAAATGCCCAGGATTTGACTACTTGCACTGGGGCATTTCTTCAAGCAAAACCACATTTTCACTTAAGCACCGTTCACTCCAGCAAAGGCTTTCTAAAATAAGAAAAAGTAGAGATGCATTAACCTGTGTGACGTGCATCATAAACATACAATTATGGGAGTTAGCTCTAGGAAAACATTATGTAGAAAAGTCGTCCAATGCAATATTTTATTTAGAGTATTTAGGCTTATGCAGTAATATATATGACAAACAGAACGACTATAAACAAAATTTCAGAGTTTTGTATTAAAAAAAAAAAACAAAAACAAAAAAACTGAGATTTTAGGACCTATCGTGCCCCGAGTCCCTCATGTTTCCGCTCATGTTTCAGCGCTCACAGGTACACGGGTTCTCCATGACGCTTTCAATAATTGGCTCACCTCTGCTGCTGCTTGGGATTTTCTTCTTGCTCATCATCCTTGTACACGATCGACAGCTGTGCCTGCACAAAAGAAATCAAATATCATTTTCACAAGGATTTCAGCTTCCTTCATCATAAGTCGTTGACGTCAAACCGCGTGCTAGCTAGGTGCCCCGCGTTAGGTCCTGCGTGTTAAGCGTTAACGTATTTCTTGTAAATCGAATATAAAGTTGCCTATTTTTGTTTTAAGATCATCATTCTCTGTAGGGCTTTGTGTAACACTTAAACTATCATTGTACAAATAATAACAACGTTAGCCAAAAGAAGCATGTGCTGGAAAATGGTCAGAGGTAAGTTTATTACACAGTGCCTCCTATAGGCCAATAAGTATTTGACAAGTGTATTTCATTCAATGGACTCCAATAGAAGTACAGGCCTGATAGACAAGAACATATAATGTGTCCATTATTAGACAGCACAACAGAAACTCTATTAGTTTAGCAGCATTTTCTGCATTCATATTATGCGGATGGATGCCCTGCCCTGGTATACAGCTTTACACCTGTCATTCTACCCCAGTGATAATAATAACCACAAAATTCGGTTATTGGATGGACAGCCGTTAATAGCCTTCAGTGATAAATCATGGAAGCAATTCTGGTGATTTGTTGCAACAATTGACTGTTTACTTAATCTGATTTGTTGAAAGCACTCATTCTAAACGCGTTGATCTGGAGCCTGCATATGATTGCTGCTGCCCACACACACAACACACCTTCCAATAACAGGGCATCATAACAAGTGAGTGCCACATATCCTTGAGAGCATTTTTTAATTTCTTGGTGCTCCATCTGTTGAAATGATAAAGTGCAGCCTTAATGGAGTGCAACAAGATTAAATTAATCAGGTTTGTCCATTACAGTGCCACAGGCTCCTTACAGATGATTGCAATTTTCTCTCCCAGCCCATTATTGTAGGATCTGTTTAGTGGCTTGATGCAATTAAATCAAACTTAATGTAAATTTAACAATACAAATAACACCACTGTCTGTCTGTGTTTATGGGGAGAATGGGTGAAGCTGGAAGGTCTAGAAGTGCAATTGTAAACATCTCCTGTAACCATTTTTAGCTTCAAACAAACCAGGATGCTATTTGATTAGCGTGGAGCAGCGTGATCAATAACTATGTTTCGTGTTTTCATGTTCAGAGCGATGTCGAAGGATCCGGTTGCATGGACCACCCTTGTCTGGACACGGGCTGCAAGCAACACAACACCTTCCACAGGCGTATCATGACGTCCAGAGATCTTTTGAGAGGAGAAAAGAGGAAGTTTAATGCACCCGGTTTCATGAAAGCGTGTCAAGTGGACGCCCTCAGATCTCCAGGGTTAGTTGAAGCAGGTGAGGCAGATATTTTGAGGGAAACTTTATTAATTCTTTTTTTCCTGCGGAGCTGATCTAATAAGTTCCTGATTGGTTGCTTCCTGGCTGCTGGATCAGGTCATTGCCAGGGGACACAGCCGCTACAGGATGTGTGCTTAACAGAAGTTCAGGCCTAGCTCCACAAAAGCCCCATTTGCCACTTAAACGCAGTGATGGCGGAACTGTCACGCTAAAAATGTCAGGTGAATTTTATTCTCTACACCTCTATAATATTTGATTTGTGTTACATTGTAAAATACAACAATACCATTTCAAGATGGGGGAAGCTTCTTTTCCGTGCTGGTTGTATCTGTTAAAGGAAACTTTTCTTTCCCAGATTCAGTGTAGACCTACTTGCATATAAACTACGGAAAGAAATGCCAAAAGTATTTTTACACATATATAATTCAGGCAATGTGCATAATATGACCATACTGCCAGGTAGCATCAAATACTGTAATACAATCATTTGTGTACCGTTATCAGTTTTTCGAACTGAATTGGCCTCCTTAATAGCACAGCTGTTTTTGTGTAATTTATCCTGACAATTCTCCTCAGGAATGTTGTCTCAAAAATAACCATAACCAAATCAAACAATGCACTTTATTACATTATATGCTGCATTTTCTTTTAGTTTCACATGTTTTGCATTGGCGTTCTATCAGATTACAAATCAGGTAACTATGCATTACACACATCTGGAGTACAGTGTATTTGCTTAACAATATTAATACAAACAGCATTTTTCATGTTATCACAAAGCGATTTATAATGTAAGGTGTGGACAAATGTAACTTAAAGAGCTCATATTACTCTACTTTCTGATCTATGTTATAATGTTGTTTCCTCATCAGAAATATACCTGGTGTTGTGTTTTGTTTCGTTCACATATGTTTAACACAAACCTTGCATATTTAGGCTGAGTTCTTCTCTGTAACTGAAAATGTCATGTGTGAATACAGGAAGTGCTCCTGTGTGTGTGTGTGTGTGTGTGTGTGTGTGTGTGTGTGTGTGTGTGTGCTGTTTGTGTGTTGTGTGTGTG
>KN493810.1:0-29599 GCA_000787155.1 Scartelaos histophorus | reverse complement strand
CCTCTCGCACACACACTCACACAAAGTTGCTGTGTCCCAGAAGGCCAAACCAGAGCAGAACGGCATGCCTACAGACAGGACATGTTCGCTCCAAAAAGTTTAACAGGGTCACAGGCAGTTTCTTGGGCTAAAAATACCTCGCAGAGACACAAGGCTTTCCAGGTTCAACATTACGAAATATGTAGACTGATAAAAGGCACAAGGGGAGTACAAGCTGTGAATATGTTGAGAGTGGGGTCGTCAAAAGGACCAAAACCAAGTCTAATCAATGCTAAATCAAGGTGTATTCCTTTAGTCGTTAAGTTGATTAATAGGTCAGTGGTGTCTTCATTGACCTGAGTTTGTATTAAACAACTACTCGTTTTATTTAGATTATAAGGATTTATATTTACAGCAGCAGAAACAAATGGGTATGGAGGGAGCTAGCTAAAGATTTGGGAGTGAATCATGAGTTCAGTCTACCTTTTACATACAATACATTTAGGTTAAAATCATTCCTGCACAGTTTTTGAGTGCCTTCTGGTCAGATACATGGTCAGATCATGAAATGTCTTTAGTCAACCAAGATATTTTTTAGCTGACTGATATCTCTCGTGTCCCCTAATAGCAAAAGTATTCAAAGTATTGATGCTTAAAATCACATAATCAGGATATTCGATTTTTTCTGAATAGTTTTGATCATAATCTGGATCAATATCACACTAATAAAAACACAGAGTAAGGTAAAGAATTTTCAGTTGAAAGGTACATTGTAGAATTAGTAGAAGCAGTGTAATTTGATAAAAAATAATTAAAAATGTGCCAGAATAAATAACAAAAATATAAGAACTATGCTAAGATGTGGACAATGCATATCTGAGCGCATTTTCTTGCAAACTGTATGGCTGTATTCTTTTAACTGTTTAGTCAATGAATGGGTTGATTAATTGTTTAAGAGCTTTTTTGACTCCCCTTTACAGTCGACTAATCAATCAGAGGTACATGTCTATAGTTATCAAATGATTTCCTTATTTGTGACATTATTTGTGGATGCCAAAATGGTCAAAAAATGCCTTTCATGTTAAGGTTATTTCATGTCATTGTCTACCTTCCACTGAAACCCTAGTCAACTGGGTGTACCCAAAAGACCACAGCACTCCCCTTCTGTGTCCTTGAAAACCAGTGGGAGTGCAACTGGGCTCTGTATTAGTCCATGACCTCACTAATGCATCTAAAAACACAGCGTCCTTCAACATTGACTGGACCCATCCCACTATTATCACTATGTACATCACCGCCGCACACTCCCTTTCCTGGAATCCAGCAACCGGACACTACAAACCCAATCAATAATACGCCAAATCAATTGAAAATACATTTGTGCACCTTGGCAACCTTAACATCGATCCCTCATCAATGTAAACGACTTTTCATGTATTCATTTGCTGTCGAATTTTACAGAGAATGTCACTGTCACGCAACCATCCCTAATCAAATCACTCCTGCCTTGTCTACACCTTCAAATCTAGTCATCTGGCACCAAAATTTTAACAAAGGTCCTATTTGATGGAGAATGTGGTGACTGGATGTTTTTGGCGTTGTCAGCAGGATCTAAACTCTGCATGCAAGGAACATAAACTGTGCACAATGTCTGCAAAATCACTTTTAGTTTTGCTAAGGTTTATCTAACTTTTGTTTCTTGTGCGCTGTAGTGGAGGTCAGATGATTATTGTTCTTGCTAGCAGGCAATCAAACTCCCATCTCCAGATCTTGAGATACTCTTCGTCGGGAGTACTGAGAAGAAAAATGTGTCTATATAGTGCATGCTTTAGGCTGATGGGGTAAACTTATAGCAACCGAACCGAAGTGAAGGACCACAAATACGCAAATATCCAATCTATCTTTATTTGTATCACACATTTTTCTAACACCTAAACCTTGCTTCACAGATACAGAATACAACTTTAACAGTCTATGTAAGAAGAGATATGAGGAAATCTGAGACCAGACATTGATTGATTATCATTTAGAATTATTCTTGGTTCTTGCGGCACTTGTCTTTATATCGACTTTGCCTGAAACATTTAATAATCAATATTTTTTGTACGGCTGATGATGTTTCATGTGATATAAATTCAATTAACATGATGAAATTAAATTGGTCTGCTGTTCCCTTATCAATCAAAACACTGATTTCTTCATGTATTGATCCTTGCGATGTCTTCCAGTTAGTAATAATGTGTTTGCCTTGTTATCACTACAATAAATCACTTGACAGCCAATACCATGTAAGACACATTTTTTTCATTTTCATTTTGGTTTATTGCACCAAAAAATATGCATCTTGGCTGTGAGTGGGCTGGGATCTCCACAAACCTCACTCCACAAACCTCCACAAACCTCACTCATATGGCATAAAACGTATTTATCCCAATGAAGAATGTTCGGAAGTATAGTTCTAACTTCCCTGGAATCATGCAAGAGATGTGCCATCACCAGAAAGTTACACAGCATCACTTTAAAATTGCAACTATTCTGGTGCAGGGTTCGTCAAATACTTTTCTCCATGGAGATGTTATTGCTTTGTCTGGGATGTTTCACAGTGCGGCTTTAAACCTTTCTATCTCCATGGAAACCAAATCAGTCCAAGTTACAGGTGACACATTTTTGAAGAAAAACAGGCACTCAGAAACAGGCACAGAAATTCAAACTCCGCAAAGTCGTCAGCTTTATTTTTTCAAGTATTAGATGTTTTAAGGCTGTAAAACCCCTCATCTCACACTTCTCAGTAATGAACATTTTCTCACATTTCTCTCTTGTTAAAACATTCTCACAGTTCATATGTCAGTAGCTTCATTCATTTAATGTGCATGTTCTGTGGATTTTTATATAAAGGAAGTTTGTCTTTTGTGCCTGTTGAAAATTAAAAATTACTGATAGAATCATAAGAAAATATTGCTTTATTTATACGATCCGATCATATAGTAATATATTTCTTAGGCTTTCAGTGGGTTCAGTTAGGTTCACTAGCATAGACCGTATATATACTTTTTTATACAGTCTATGTTCACTAGACTATGAGCGGCCATTTTGCATTTTTTCAATGAACATTCGATCAGTCCGGCCCTCGGCTCGTAGCTAATTTTTTCATTTGGCCCCCTGTCCATTTGTCTTTGACACCCCTGATCTAAGGTAAAGATGTTTACAGTCATACTTTAGAACAATCCAGGCAGAGAAAAAACAAGCCAGTGTAAGATCCTCCACTACAAAAATTACACAATGCACCTTAGAATAAATAAAAAATATGTAAATCGTTCTGAATTAACCCCTTAGTTTCAGAGTACATAGGGAGGACACAGAATGTAGTTTCCATGCACATTAGACAGTGCGTTTTTCTTCCCATCGCCTTAAGGCAGCACACTTACCATAACCTTGCTCACCCGCTGCTTTGCATTCCAATGACATACCAGGGTTTGCAAACATGACTACCATACGTGATCGCGAGCTGCATAGGAAGCTACTTGTAATGCTCTGCTCATCCACACTCCATTTCACCAATTACACACCACTCCAATGGACATGCATAGTACTACTGCATGTCTACTGCAATATGGCTCCTCGTATGTGCAAATATGCTTTCTCACGCCCTTTAATAGCATTTCCATGTTAGCAACACACAATAGCTGCCAGGCACTTCACAGATGGTGTATCGTGGTCTGCTTCAATGCCTGGAAATGGCTTGAAGGTATAAAAGGTAATCTGTACGTGTCATAGTAAAGGGGGATACATGCAGACGTATTATTGCATTACATGAACACGGGAACTGGGTATTATAAAGCATGAATGAAAGAAATATTCCTTATAATGTTTTCATACCTCTAATCCGATTATGGAAGCATATGCATGTCTAATTGGAACAAATGGGGCAGAGGCATCGCAATTGTGGTGAAGATCAGGATGGGTTGTGCTGAGTCACACACTGCAGTGGTCTAAATATAGCATTGTGGGTAATGTAGTTTTGGCATATGGTGATCCCCCTGCAGATACACTATTAGTCAGCTGGATTCGGGCTAAATTAGTAGACGACAAGAACACTGGGTCACGACTCAAGCAAGTAGCTACTGTCACTATACATTAAGTTCAAAGAAGCTTCGTTGCCTTGATTGAGATTGCTATTTTACAATGAATCTGTCAATTTAACCTGTGCCACTTACTCCAAACGATGTGAATAATGGGGTCAATGCTATGTTTTGCAGATTTCCTAGAGGCTATAGGAACTACTACTTGCTACAGAATTAAGAGAAATTGGGTGTCGCATAGCTTTAAATAAAATAAATAAAATAAGATAGTTAAAAGTACTATTCAAAAATCAATGCATGCAGGTTAAGCATAGGTAAAGTACTTGTATTACTCCAGTACAAAACTTCAGATTTGTTTGTAAAACTGCTAGAACTACTTCTTTTACCGGCATATTTACAGAAATGGTCAATAATACGCATGGTCCCTGAAATAAATCAAATAAAAAGAACTACTGCAGTAAGGCCAGTCAGAATAATACATTTTGAAGTAAATGACCCAGCAACTGATCCATTATACATTAAGAAAATAAATAAATCCTAATGCGAGATGTGTGAAAGAACATGAGCTTTTATTAGCTAACCCTCTACAACCCATTAACCCCAGAAAAAGTGCATGAAGAAAATGATTCATATTTCCATATTGTACAGAAATATTTATAATTGCGACAGGCCTACACAAGAATCTCTCCTTACACTCCATTATATTATAACTTAAGAGTTATTTCTGAGAACTGGAGCCTTGCACAAAAAGTTTTATGCAGCGCCAAATAGAGTCCACTTACAAGGTTTTATAAACTGTAAATGCTCTGACTAAGCTCCAAATAACCTTCCTGTCTGCACAGTTAGTTCTGACATTTAAAAGCATAAACAAAGAGGAAAAAATACTGTGTCATCTGCAGTTGCCATAGTAACCCTGCAGTGAGGGAGTGAGAGCAGACTGGGCGAGGGCTGGGGGTGAAATCGAATCAGGTTTAATGCAGAGACAGTGAACAGACATGAGGAGCTGGGCTATAGAGTTACGCTAGATACACCCAGTCTATAGTTCATTATCACATGTAAAGTTAAGGCAGCAGATAATACATAATTCAGATCTCTTAAATCATTTAACAAAACATCATGAGGCGCTAATATTACAAAAATAGACATGTATGGGAAAAAAATGCATGCACAATGTTGATCTTTGCATTCTTGCATTGGAAATGGTGACTGTAAATCTTACTTCTAAAACTATACCACTTATAGCTGATATTGTTTGTACTTTTTTGCAAAACCTTGAAAAATGCAAGGTCAACAGAAAGGAGGTGAAAATGAATTAAACGGTAAAACCATATAACTATCTCCTAAGGTAATAATGCATTTCTAATACTCTAATGATAATAATAATGATAACTGTAAGTAGCATTCAGAGTCTTGCTGAAGGACATTTCAACAAAATCCACAGAGAAAGCAGAAATTGAACTAGTGACCTTCTTGCTCCCAATTGCTCTTTAGATTAGCTGGAAAGGGTACAAGTCATATGATGATTGCAGCTACATGCACTTTCGCTCACTCTGAGAAGCCATCCCTCTCTCTACACCCTGGGCAAAGTGAAGCTCCACTTCCTCCATGTCCAGTGGGGATTAATAAAAAAAATTTGAGCTCTAGCCCAAACCCTAAATAAGTTAACCAAGTAGCTATCGACTTGTTTGCAGCTTTTTAAAATTGATTTTCTACTGGGGCGTGACAGACTGGAGCTGTAGCCACTGGCACAGCCTTCAGGTCCCGTATTGCACAAAATTGACTCTGTGAGCGTAGCCATGTTAGAATGCTGGCACCACCCCAAAAACATTCATGGAGTTGTGTTTTGCTTCATTAACACATGTTTAAGTAACCCTTTATTAGTTAGTTATTAGTTTGTCTATATCTCCAAAGCTCAAAATGCTCCGTTCCACTCTGTGATGTCATGAAGTAGTAGTTTTCAAGTTAGCAGCTTCATTTCAGTTCAGCAGAGATTGCCAATTTCAGAACTGAATTCATCCAAATGATTTATAGCAATGGTGTATGAAGTTTAAAAACACAGTGGAGCACTTATTATATTACCATATAACATCACAGGGTGGAACAGAGTGTTTTCAGTTTGGTTAAGAACTCAGCCCTGCAGGATTTCCGTGTTAAACATGTGTGAGTGAAACAAAACACAACTGCAGACATGTTTTGACGAGAAAACAAAATTACAACATAGATCTAAAAATAGTCTAATATAGGCGATTTAAAAAGTGCAGCCAGACCCTCTTAAAAATACAATAAAGTTAAACATCAAGAGAGTCCAAGGAATCCTAGACCGAGACAATACCATGGAAAGTTTGCATACTGTCTCCATATTTGTGCAGGTTTTCACTGGTTTCCCATCCCCATCTCCAGTTCACAATCGCAGCAGATCATGACTAACCCTCCATCTGATCCAGTCTTAATGACTTGTAGGCATACAATACTTGATTAAAATTACAAAAACCCATTTACAAGACATCAGAATCTTGTTTAGAAGAAGCAGTGGGACCATCTCAACATTGTGAGCTTGGAGCATAAAGCCAAACAAACAGACGGCTGGAGTGCGTATACATTCTCACACACTCTGCCATGCCACTGCCATCCCTCTCCGTCGTCCCATCTCTCTTTTTTCTCGTTAAACAGCACTTGGCCTATGGGAGCTCGGGGCCCGGTTAGCTTCCCATGCTAAACCAAAGAGTGGCGTGCAACAGTGCATGTGCTGTGCAGCTGACCCCGGGGACAATGGGCGCTCTGTGACAGGAGGAAATGTCCTTAGAGAGCTGCCAATGACACACAGACTGCGGAGAAGGATGGAGGGATGGAGGGGTGGAGGGGTGGGAAGAGTGATGGGGCCACAGAGGAAGAAGTGAGTGAGAAAAGGGATGGAGGGGGGACACCGGCTTAATTAAAGACAATAATGTTGTTTTTGTAGGGCCCCATGATGACAACAGCCGTTGATGAAAAGAAGAGAGAGGAAGAAAGATGCCTAAATGTGTGTTAGTTAACATGATGTTCGCTTGTCATAAAGTAGATACACAGTGTAATGTTTGGTTAGGGGTTAGGGGTCTGTCACCGGCTTATTTCTGTGGATATATCATCGCTCTCCCTGGAATGTTCCACATTATACAGCTCTACCTTGCATTTATTCACTTACAGGTGGCCAACCCTACTCACAGGCATTCTGACTGTGAGTAGGGTTGGCTCTCCACAGATCTGACCTGTAAGTTGGTCTCTGTTTAGTCTCCATGAAGCTAGAAAGATTTAATATCACATTGTAAAACATTCCAGACAAAGCAGTAACACCTCCATGAAGAAAAGCATTTGACCGACCACTAGAAAAGTTATACAATGCACCTTTAATATCTTTTAAATCTATAACTTGATTATAGACGCAACAATATTTAAAAGTCCTGTATTTGAAACATGAGTGAACAACACATGTCCACCCACTTAGTCCTATCTCTTACTCTAATGTTGAACCATGACTGTGGAAAACTGTATGGAATAGTCACCAGCAGTTGGTTCCTTATGGTTTTCAGTCAACAAAATGTTAAAATGCACAGGTGATTAATAGCGTCGTTTTTTTCTCCTTTTCAATTTGTTTTCTTACAATATACTGGATGATGTAAAGGCCATTTACTCGATAGTAAAGAGTATAGAGTTTCAACTGGTGCAACCGCAATGCTTCTTTTAAAGGAAATCTATGTCATGTTAAACCATGACAATCAGACATAGACTTGATATAATGTAAATGATAGTATGTGGTATCAGGGGATTCAAAGAAAGCTGGCCACCACTTAAAACAGAGGAATCTAACCCCCAACCACCCAAAGACTTTTAACTTTGCCAAATTCTGCATATATAAATAATAAATTTTTACACAAACATTCACACATCAATTTCATCAGTGTATGCAGACACTAATGGCAAGGTGAGTTAGGTGTCTTGCCCAAGGAAACAACAACATCATTCATTTGTGGGAGCTGGAATCGCACCGCCAACCGTTGGTTCAGTCTGGAATCGTACCACAAAGGACAAATTGCTGTTCTAACTTGGGACAATCCAACCACAGCCGTTATTTTATATCACGTGTATCTAAAATGTGGAAGACGTCTCCTCTCGAAAATACTTCAGAACAAAAAATAACTTATTTTACCATATTTTATCTTTTTTTTTCATGTAATAAGTTGTTTTGACGCAGACTGTGCATTTCACTCCCAGCTGACATGGTGGTTACAAGACACTATTCCAGACCCACACATCATTGAAAAGTTTTGTCAAAGCATGTGGTTTTGGCTGGCCAGGTATACAATTAAACTTTGTGTTTTGATGACAGCTCATAGCCATTCCTTGGATTTCTCGTATACCATTGCAGGGTTGGTAGAAGGTCACTGTAGTTCTATTCCCGTTCAGGACAGTTATGTATAGCCAAAGTGAAATGTTTGGGCTGTCCAACTATATCTGACCATCAATGTATCTCCACCCCACTATGAATGGCATGCTATCTATGAAACGCAATTAAGCACCAGCTCGCTCACTCCGGTTTCTGCTCTCCTCTTGGCAACAACATGGCTATTTTTTTCTCCGCCGCCACTTCCCTCTCTCTCGTTCTCATACAGGCTTTCTCTGACTGTCGCCTGGCAACCCTGCTCATAAAAGTGGTTCCTCTGTGTGGATAGGCTGAGGAGGGGACGACACAGCCGAGTCAGGGGCATCACTCTCTCAGGACGGTTTGGGCTGCGCTCACCGCTTTTTGCAATTTGACGTCACAATTCTCGAAAAATGGAGGGTCTGTGCAACTCTAGGGGCAAGTCAGTAGCTTTGAAAGGAATAATCAACAAAAATATTGAGCGTTACTTCCATTTAGAGATTAGATCCGCAAACCTGTCATAAAGTTGTGGTCTAAAACAACTCTGATTTATTGTAATGTCACATTTTCTTAAACTATTGTAATGGGAAGATATTGAAGGGTACGCCAGTTTTTGTTTAAAGCTTAACTTTTCAGGCGAAGGATAGATAAAAATAAAGGCATATTGGGTATCTTTTTTAAGCTAGCTTGCATCTCCACAAACCTGACTCAAGCGTTGCCTGGAGGAGGGCCATGGAAATTTTATTGCTTTGTATAAATGTTCCAAAAGTATGGTCTGAACTTCCATTTGGAGGCTTACAAATAACATACTGCCTCCAAAAAGTTACAGTGAACAGGCCCTGTAATTATAGAGCCATTACTATACCGTGCCATACATCTTAATTTTATGTTAAAAGGAAGACTCTACCATAGAATTCAGACCTGTCCTCCCCTTAAATATCAGACTACAGACAGTTTAGAATGTCGCAATGTGAAACCAACATTAGGTCACTCATCGATTACATGGAAGCCTATTGCGTTCTCATCGAGGCCAGGCCTATTCGAATGGCGTGCCTCTGCGCTGACAGAATGATGCGTGTGAGAGCTCGACGGCTTGACATGGCCCGAATAATGTCCGCATGTTTACACACATGCCTGGAGCCGTGTGCACGTTACAGCCTCGTGCAGTGCTCTGTGTGTGGGCATGTGTGTGGGCACGGGGAGCAGGCAGGTGGTCCTCCTTAGTGGGGTTTCCGTGCTGCGAGCTGAGTAAGGAAAACTCTGGCTTTGTTGCATGTATGTTTGTACGCACTGCACTTTTCACATTAGATCATAAAATATTGTTTAGACTGTCAAAAATGAAGACAGTGTTCAGTGCAAAACATATTTTTACCATAGGGAACTGAATTTGACCCATAAATACTATACTCCACTACAATACACCATCTTAATACTCATCTCCAGCTCTTGAGTACCTATACCTGTGCAGTTGGTCTATTTTGCATATTCTTGTTTGACCTTATCTGGCAACAATGGCATAGAGTAAACATATCCTTTTTGACCAGAGAAGCCTGTTGCGTGACTTTGGGCTTCCTTTTTTTAATTAGCTTTCAAATTTTGACATTCGATTGTTGTTGTTGAAAATCTGGCAACCATGATTTTGTCATGGGCTATCACACAAACCAATAAACAATGTTCTTCTGCTATGTAATTAAGGTTATTTCCAGCTTCAAACCTTATAATAAAGAAGTAGGAATGGTAAAATGGAAACTGCATTTAAAATGTCAAATTTAAAGGGTCTACATTGCATTCTTTGGTCTGTGATTTAATGTTGTTTCCTTATTATAAACGTAGCTGGAGTTGTGTTTTGTTTCGTTCACAGGGTTTAACACTCAAACCCTGCATATTTAAGACTAGTTCTTCTCTCAAACAGATAATCTCAGTTCTACCTTGTGATGTCATGTGCTCCATTGTGTTTTTAAACTCCACACGCCTTCACTAGAATCATTTGGATCATTTCAGTCCTGGAATTGCCAATCTCTACTGAACTAAAGGAACATTTTGAGCTTTGGAGTTGCAGACAGACAAATAACAAAGGACATACGTGTGTGAATGAAACTAAACACAAGTTATTATTATTATTTTTTTACAAGGTACCAACAGCGTAACAGCCTGCGTAATATAGGACCTCCAAATAGAAAGTTACACGTATAATCCTGCAGACTGTTACATCAGCAGTGAGCTCAGTCTATAGACGTATATTCGCCTGCCGTTCGTTAGAAAGGGCTGCACTTGGTCTCGCACACTATCTGAACCTCCTCAGACATGTCATGCATATCAAGCATCTCTGGCTTATGTAACCGTCTTCATGACACAATACTCTTTTAGTCCAAGTCGTTCACTTAAAAGCAAGAGTCAATGCTACACAGCTCGGACTTTCACATGCACAGAATTGCACAGGTCATTTCAATATTTGACTTATTAATTTTTGCATTATAAGTATTGAGTAACTTATATTATAACTTATATATAAAGGTTTGTCTGGAATGTTTCATATTATGGTACCTTTTTATCTTCACAGAGACCAAACCAGACCAAGTTACAGGTCAGATCTGTGGGGAGTCAGGTATTTCCAGGTATTTTTAAGCTATAAAAGCACCCGTAATTTAATAAATTTAAGGTAGAGCTGTTTAATGTCATACTGTGGAACATTTCAGGCAAAGCAATGACATATCCATAGAAACAAGCAGGTGACCCTCAACAAAAAAGTCAAATAACAGCTACTACACTTCTTCAAACTAAGGAAATCTATTCACTGAGAATCAATACAGACGTCTTGACTTGTAATTTGCTGTACGACCCTTGTGATTATAATATTACACATATTTTATGAAGAGGCAAGTACACTTACTTTTACACATAATCGCCATTCTTTTACTGTGTCAGCTTCAAGAAATCCAACTAATCTAATCTAACTAAGTAATGACACACTTTTACACATAATCGCCATTCTTGTAATGTGTCATAAAGGACATAAACGATCAGATAGCTCAGTTGGTAGAGTGTTTGCTCACTGATCTGAAAGCTGGTGGTTTTCAATCATTGTGTCCTTGGGCAAGACACTTAACCTACCTCATCCTATAGTGTCTGCGTACACTGGTGTATGAATGTGTGTGTGAATGGGTGAACGGTTCCTTGATGTAAAGCGCTTTGAGTTTCCTGAAGCTGGAAAAGTGCTATATAAAATGTGCCCACTGGCTAGATATAAAAGCACTGAACATTTAGCATTACTTTTAAGAGCATAGAATGAATAGAAATGAGGTATTTTTGCTTTGAACAAATATTTGTACTTCTCATGATTATAACTTAGACTGAAAGGTTTTCATTCTGTGCTTTTTTCTCTCTCATTTAATCTCTTTTTCTTAATTTTATGATTAATTACGTTTTGATTAGTTTGTATTGCAATGTATTTAATGTATTTCTTATTCTGTAAAGCATTTTGAATTAATTTTCTATACAAATAAACTTGCCTTACCTTACCTAAAGTGTAATGCAATTGTAAACTATAGGAATCAATTAGCCGTATAATCCAGGTTAAGCAATAAAATAATATATATTCATGAAGAAAATACGTTAAATTCATATTTCTGAACTCAAATCTATGATAAGCATTAATTTTTGTGACCTAAAAAGTTCATATCCAACGTGTAAATCCGCGTTGTACTAAATGCGCAGAAGCCGTGTCATGATTAAAGTCGATGCAGTTGTAAAAGTCCTCTTGGCGACCACAGCCAGGATCCCCGTGTCAGAGCAGTCGTATTATTAGTGGTAGCATTTCTCCCCAAATCAGAAGCACATTTACCATAAACGTTCATTGCTTCCTGCCTCCCAGCTTCCTCCAGCTTTACCCAAGGAGAAAAAAACATGTTGTGAATGACTTTTCCATCCTCACGCCATCTGTAGCTAAGACAACTCCGCTCCAACTTCTTGTTTGGTGCCGTGGAGCATAGTAAATAATCAGAGCTGTTCTTTTCATGTGCCAGGGGAAACATCAGACTGTTTATTGAGAATAGGGACAAAAATGGACATGAGATGGGTAGGCTTATTGTCGCACTGTGATTTGGCAGATTTTTACACCAGATGCCGCACCATATTAATGTGACTGGAGTTTGCAATGGTGCCTTACCAAGGACACAAAGATACAATGCGTCTCGAGCAAAGACTTTCACGTTCTTAATTTAAAAAGATGAATATTTTGATTTGCATTGTCAATTGCTGTGCGAAACAATCTTCATTTTGATCACTCTGAAACTTATGAATAGTAATTAGTCAATAATCACTGTCTAAATTGAAGAAAAAAACTCCAGGAACAAAAATATGACAACACAATAAATCAGTTTCAAAGCAGCAACAAATCCTTTAAAGACACTATACCCAATGTCTTCATGTAATAAAGTACAATTTGTTCTTCACCGGTACAGACATAGAGATGAATTCTTGTGATACTTCGGCCTATTTTAGCAGAAATACTATTAAGTTTTTGAAGCAAAACAGCACAGAAGGAAGTACTTTGTGCATTGTAGACAGGTTAGACGTCGGTGCTTTTCTCTAAACAAGATTAGACAAAAGTTAGATTTTTCAGCTTGTTTTGCTGTTGGAACAAAAATATGACAACACAATAAATCAGTTTCAAAGCAGCAACAAATCCTTTAAAGACACTATACCCAATGTCTTCATGTAATAAAGTACAATTTGTTCTTCACCGGTACAGACATAGAGATGAATTCTTGTGATACTTCGGCCTATTTTAGCAGCAATACTATTAAGTTTTTGAAAAAAAGCAAAACAGCACAGAAGGAAGTACTTTGTGCATTGTAGACAGGTTAGACGTCGGTGCTTTTCTCTAAACAAGATTAGACAAAAGTTAGATTTTTCAGCTTGTTTTGCTGTTGTGACGCTACAAACAATTAGAAAGAAGTTTGTTTGAACATTCGGATTGCTTACAGTGAGAGCCATCCCGGATTGATGAACTCACTCCAGAAAGCTACACACATCAATCTGACGAGAGCCAGGTTAGATATATTGTAAACGCAACTCTGAGAATCCAAATAAAACCGCTTTCTGCTGTCTGCGTTTAATTATACAGCTTTTTTCAGCATCCAAGAACCGGTACGTGAGGCTCTTGCTCGGTTAGCATGCTAGTTGTTGTTTGTTACATTACTGAGATGGCAAAACTCTATATATAAAATAATTAGGATGCTAGGAAATTGAGTAATAACATTAGTTTTAAAGTTAAGAAAGTAAAAGTATCAGGTACAGCGATGGAATATTGTGAAAAAGACCAGAGTTAACCATTTCACTTTTATATTTTGCAGATTTAAAAGCTTCTAAATCCTGGTTAAATAATGTGTAAGTTCAATATACAAAGGAAAAAAAAAAAAAAAAAGAAGTTCAGAGGCTGAACTCGTACAAAGCTCATCACAGTTTCCATTACCAACTACTATTAGAAAACACATTAGAAAGACAAATGCTTTTATGTTTCAAAATTATTTGTTGCAGTCACATGAGGACAAGCTCCCTACGTTTGACTTTCTCCACGCATATTGTGATTAACGACGTTGATTATTAGAAACTTCAGTGCGACGCAATGTGTGCATGGTAATAAACATGTCCATAAAATCATCAGACACTGGCTACATGCTTTACCGCTTCGCCTCGTGCCATGTGATCATTCTCTGGGAGGAGGCCATTTTTATTACTGCATCATGGTCATCATCATCATAAAGACGGGTGATAAAAGAGGAAGAAAAAAGCTGAAAATGGTTACACAAAATGGATTCTTATGAGTTCTAAGCCATAATATATTGTTTCTGCATCAAAAACATACCCGGACTTAGGTTTTGTTTCATTCATTCCATTTAATTTCATTTTATCTTCAGTTTAGAAGAGATTAAAAGCACCCAAATGATTTTAGTGACGTATGGAGGTGCTTTCTATATGAGAGAAGAACTAAATATGCAGGTTTGTGCATTTAAACACAACTTCAGGTATGTTTGTGATGTGGAAACAACATAGCATTATTAGCGATGCACCAATCCAGCTTTTTCAGTTCCGATACTACAGCTTTAAAGTACCTGCCGATACCCAACACGAACTGACACCAGAGCTGAGACTGAAAATACCATTTATTTCCTCTAACCTAAAATGAAATGCGACAAAACGGATCCAAATGTGTTATGTAGCTGCTATTTATCTCTCTTAACTCTAAGTAATTACAGAATAACTTTGTACAAATAAAACATCAAACATAATGAGACAATCTTGGCCGACTATTATCAGTAAATAGTCTTTTTATTATTTTCGGAAGCCAGTATCAGATCGAGCTAATTTATCAGTATCTGCGGTGATATATGACACCAGAATAGGATTAGTGCGTCCCTCAACGCAGATTTTTGCATTATTCTTACTTTCACAGCCATATTGTAATCACTTTTGCCTTGTTTAAACGTACTATTCACTGGAAATCAGTGGCTTTGTTTATATGCACATGCAAAATATGATCATTATCTGATTTCTGGAGTAATCAGATTATGGAAATGTCACGTAAACATTTACACCTCATGTAGTCTGATTTCTTTCAGATTTTTCACACCTGTGCAGGTTTTGACAAGGACAATTATGCAAGATTTGTATTTGTTAACACAGTCTGATCTCCAATCCCTCCGTGAAGCCAGATTCAGACCTGTTTATTTCAGTGACGCAGGGGAAATGAAGGAGCTTATTGATAGGCCTGTCACTATAGCACCATGTATTGCTACGGAGATATACTTGATAAACAGTAATATTGAAACTACTTTGTCCCACTGATACAATGACAATAATGCAAGATAATCCCTGTAAATAATTTATAAATAGACAGTATCATTAAAAGGCCTTAGCTGCAACAAATAACAGAATGAAGTAGGGATTGGGCAAGATCTCATGTCACAAGATCTCGTGAGACCAAAAAGAACATGCACACATGAGGAAAATTATCACGCAAGATGTGTTCCCTTTGGCTTGCATAAAAAAGCAGTACTACAATGACCACTAAGGTGAAAATTGCGGAATGGCTTGCGCTACTAATTTATTACTAATTATAACAAAATCTCGTCTTTTTTTCGTTTCGTTGGACCCAATCTCATGGTCTGTTTCATCTTGTGAAAATTGTGTCTCTTCCCACCCCTAAAATGAAGCAGTAAATTGCCATAGAAGGTACTTTTTCAACTTTTACAGCTCAATTTTATCATATTGAAACAAAAAAATACCTCAAATCTCCCAAATTCTGTTCACAGAATACAGTTTGAGCCCATAGTATATTGTACAGTAAATTGATTCGCTCATTGAAGAAATATGCAATGTTTTTCAGTCCCCTGTGATATTTTTATTTTTATAAGCAGTAATATTTGACCATGCATCTCCCTGTTTAGCATATCATTGTGCCTTCAAAGTGCTTTCTCTCCCAAATAAAACAGCCACTCTGAAAATCCATTTACTAACTGACACATGTCACCTTGTGTTTTTATGATCTTCTTTATTTTCTTTTCTCTGATCTGCTTTTCTGGCTGTGTAAATGTGTGGCAAAACAAACAAAATGCTGATGCTGCAGGAATTTCTTAGGTATAAGGATGAACAAAGAAAGCACCTTGCCATAAGTCTGGTGGAAAGACAAAGGGGCTGCTCAATTGGTCCCAACTGGCATATTAAATGCATTGCAATTAGTACGAGCGATTCAAACCAATATATATGCTAATAACCAGAGAAACAACATGCCAATATCCTGTGAAAATGAGAATGGGCAGGTATTTTATTTCATCCAATTATCACGTGTTCATTTTAAAGGCCTTGGACCAGATTTTTAACCATCAAGCTGCTGTTAGTTACTTCCACAATAGTCCATTCGCTCTTGACAACGCACCGTGATCCAGAAACAACTGGCAATTCCTTCCAAATCCTTCTCAAGTAACTGAAGGAACTGGATATTATGTAGTATCATACGTGATTTATACTTCAAGAATGGATATCAAAATGTATGGTATTAACAGTTGTTCTTTAGAAAGTTGGTTTTCTAATACATGGCACAAAGGGTGAATTCATTAGTTAGAAAAAATAAAAAGGAACGATATGGGGAAAAAAATCTAATCGGAAATTTTCTGTTAAGTATTGTGATTAGATCTGCAATTTATGTTTTGATAATAGGATTCCTTTTAAAGTGCCCATATTATGCTATTTACTGATCGACGTTATAATGTTTCCTCAGAACGAAAATATGCAGAGTTGTGTTTCATTTAATTCACACATTAACACACAAATCCTGCGTATTTAGGTTGAGCGCTTCTCTCAAACTGAAAACAGCCTGTTCCATTGCATTTTTAAGCTCCATGGACTTTCACTAGAAGCATTTGGATAATTTAAGACCTAGAATTACCAATCTCTACTAAAAAAAAGGTTAACTGACTTAAAAATTACTGTTTCAAGACATCACAAGGTGGAACAGAACATTTTGAGCTTTAGAGATGTAAACTTATAATAAAGGATGTGTGAGTGAAACAAAACACAACTCCAGGTATGTGTTTGATGAAGTAACAGCATTCTCACATGCCTTAAAGCTCACAAGAGTAAATTGTGCATAATATAGAACCTTTAAACATCTTCCAAATAATTAAAAAGTTCAACAAACTGACATGAGAATCACATTTCTGATTGCACGGTTTGCTTAGGTTGTTTATGGAGCAAAAGATGGTACTTTAAACACTGCACCCTTTGTGATTTGCTAATTGCATCTATTCAAATAGCAATTTCGATTTGATTACGATTAATCTAGCAGCCCTACGGCACATAAGCACCATTTTCTGGAACTGACATATTTGCTAAGTTAAGTCACCGATGTTTTGGTAACTGGTAAAAATAGAACTTCTGATATAAGCAACTCATAATTCACTGCAGCCCATGCTTTGTGACTTGAATGTGCCTTTTAGTTCACAGCGTTTTGTTAGAATCATTTTTGGAAGAATAATAACAAAAAAAGAAAATACAATGATTTGATTATTACATTACAAATCGAAATTTCCAATTGTGGTTCTCGTGTATCGCATTGAATTGTGTAGGATTCTCTTATTCCCCACACAACTTTGCATATAAAACAGCTTTGCAATCCCTTCTCTCCACAGCAATATTTGTGCAACTCTAAACTTAACAAAATCCATCTTTCTGAGTTTATTCCTTTGTCCCATGAGGCAGTTTACTCTATTGTGCTTGCTGATTCTTTATATAGAAACATAACACAATTGGAACGCCTGGTCTCCATCACAGACATCTCAATCACTCAGATACATGCCCTGGAGTCTTTTCCCATTAGTTTGGACAGCACACTTTCCACCAGAGTGCAGAGAAGCAGTTGTAAGCTGTCATGGCTGCTCGGCACATGGAACCGGTCGAAATCACATTGTGCGCCATTTCGGTGCCTCCATTTTCCTATTGTCTTTGTCACAGGCTCTTTACATGGCCAGTGGAAATCCGATAACTCGATT
This sequence comes from Scartelaos histophorus, assembly GCA_000787155.1. NCBI lineage: Eukaryota > Metazoa > Chordata > Actinopteri > Gobiiformes > Gobiidae > Scartelaos > Scartelaos histophorus. The sequence goes on along the minus strand of KN493810.1, from coordinate 11,597 downwards.
AATCAGATAACCTTGCCTTCAATTCAGAATATGCACTTATGAAGATGTGAGTCTGGTCACCGGTGAATATTAGAGTTCAAATGGGTGTGATTGACAGGTATATTAGCCAATCAGGAGCACCATACCAAAATAAATGACAGCTTACGAGGAATAAAGAAAAGAAAAAATATATATCACGGGGCTTTAAAGAACACTGACGATTTTTGCAGAATCAATGCGCAACACACCCAGCTCTGTTAATCTGATGTGAGAGATTTCTGATGATGGGTGAGCTCCTTTGTTTGACATGGGTCCCTGACAAATCTGATTGGATGGTTGTATTTGAGTCTGGCTCGAGGTGAAGGGAGCGGTGACTGGGCTGATACCTCTCAGATAAACCAATTATTTGATCTGTATGTTAGTGTTTGTTCATATACACAAGAAATCAAATGCACTTGGTGACATGGGTCAGTTAATAAAAAGGTACGTTTGTCTGAAAATGCGATTCCAGCTCCAACAGATATATACTGACTGTTGTTGTTTCCTTGAGCAAGACATTTAATTCGCCTCACCCTCAACCTTAGTGATGTATATGTGTGAATGGATGAGTGGTTCCTTGATGTAAATGCTTTTGAGGTGGAAAAACACTGTATACAAATGCAACAATTTATTATTTACCAAGTAGAATAATCAAAAACACCTAATAACACCTACTACCTACGACCAGGTCAATTAATGGATTTTTAGAGTAGTACCAGTATTTGGAAGACAAAGTACAATGAATTTGAGACATTTTTTGCAACATTTGCTACGTACAGTTTGCTTTTTTTGGATAAAGAAATCCGATTATTCATGCCATATGTAACCATTTCCATGACATAATAAAGAAATCAGATAAAGACCAGATTTTTGGTGTGCATGTTAACAAGCCCAGGAGAGACTGACTGTTTGTGTTCTGGGGTGGCATCTAAAAGCGCACTCCAGTTGACTCCACTCACCAGGGAGTTCATGACAAGCACATTTCCTCCTCCTCCGGCTCCAAGATTTCACAAACTTGTTAAAAGTCTCTCGCCCACGCGCTCAGCATCCACACGGGCATAGCACATCACTCTCACATGCTCTGCTGTCCTTTTAGCGCGCTGTCAGAGCAACTGTGATTTGCTTGCGATCGATGCAGGATGAAGTATGACATAAAAGCAATAAATGGACATAGCATAAATGTAAAAGTGATATACAAGATACTAAGATGGCATCATCCGCAATTTAGAATAGCCAAGGTTAATAAGAAAAAGAAAAGGGAACAGATCAGTCCCAAAACTATTATTAATGAAAAAATAAGTAATAGAAAAAACAAAGAACAAACAGCTAGTTTATTTGTAATTTGGGAAAATAGGTAGATTCCAAGAGTTTTAAGTCATAGCATATGGTCCCAGCAGGTTCTTCCTGTGTCTGGATGAGTAGTCTGATTTCTTGCAGTTAGTCGTACCTCCTGACCCTAATAAAGATTTGGAGAAGGGTCCCTAAGCACTGCAGACCCCCAGTGCAGCCGACAAGGTCAAGCTGGGTCAAATGCAAATTGAGGACAATTAAGTAACATAATCTTAACATTTGACATGTGTTTTTGAACATGTACAAGTGCATGCACATATATTTACATTACAAATATATGATTATATCAAATCATTATTCATCAGTTTAGGTTTCCTGGACAGAAACGAGTATTTGAGGGGAAAAAAATACTCAAGTAAAAGTATCACATGGAAAAATCTACTTAAGTAAAGGTACCGATTTAAAAAAATTACTTAAAGATTGAAAAGTAAAACTATTTTTTGTTAATAGTCAATAGTAATCAATAGTTTCCCTAGCTTTTTTCCATAGATTTGTATATTTCTGTTTGCTCAAACTATTTGAGACCTTTCTGCAGGTCTCAAATAATAATAAATGCCTTTACTTTTTAGTGTAGTTCATAATGTAATGAAGTAAGAGTTAAAAAGTACAGATACTGAAAATGTATACAGTACAGTACTACTACTTTTACTTTGTTAACTTCCAGCATTGATAACAGAACATTGTCAGTTGCAAAACAGCTCTGCACTTTTCAGCTCGTATTGAAGTACTAGTACAAAAGCCGAGCTGGGTGTCTTCAGTACTTTCCCTGTGTGTGAACCCACTCGCTCTTTAAAAGCCACACATTCATATAGCACATGGCACTGAGACAGAAACTCATTATGGGTGCCAGCGCCTACTTCCATCCATTTAACAAATCTATTAGAGAACGCCGCACAACACGCAGAGAAGAGCAGCCATTGTGAAGAGGCAAATGTGACAAATAAACTCCAATAGGAATGAGTCATGATTCACTAAGTACTGAGCATGTCTGGTACACAGCATTATGTACCAGCAGGGTCTCCCTCTGGCGCCCATCTAGGGTGATAAAGGTTGATTTTATTGTACTTTTCTGAACCCAAGAATAACTTCTGCAGTCTCCTGTTGTGACTTTGAGCTCCTGAACCTGAAACATGTATTTAAAAATGTGTGAATGTTCAGAAGGCTTAGTACTTTTTATGGTTATTACATTATATTTTCCTTCTGAACCCAAAAGAGTCAAAAGTCTGTAGCACACTTAACTGTAAATGGTCTTATTTTTACAAAACGTTTTTCCATCTTCAAGCGTTTTACATCAAGGAACCACTCACCCATTCGCAGTCATACACCAGTGCACGCAAATGCTGGGGGCAAGGTGGGTTAAGTTTCTTGCCCAATGACACAACAACAATATAGAGCAGATTATTTTAACCACCTTTGGATCAGTGAACAAAATCTACCAACTGAGCTACTGTCATTCATCAGCTCATTCTGTAACTTTTACGGGTGGAGGGTTTACCGCCTGCTTGTCTCCATGGAGATGTTAGTGCATTTGCATTTAATATTCCACAATATAATATGCAGTTAAGATCTGTGGAGGGGTGACCCTGCATACACTTATAATTGGCATGTTTTTCAAGGTATTCTTAAGCAATAAAAACACCTGTAATTGAAATGCAAAAAAGGTAAGGTCAATGCCACACTGTAGAACATTTGAGACAAAGCAATAACATCTCCATACAGAGTGCACCTATATCTGTAGCGCATACATTCTGCAAAAATAAAACGCTGATGTGTTTTACGTATGAATATTAAACACAGCCTTTGCTCTACATTCCTAGATGCAAATATGGAGGGCGCTATACATGAAAGTGCGTGTGTGGCGGAATATGCAATGAGCTGACAGAGCCGGCCGATTTCCTGTCTGCGCCGTAAATCAGCAGGGGTCTCTTCCTGTCCTGATTCTGTGGAACACCTGGGGAGTGCACACAGCCCCATCCCATGTATACTGACTGCAGCTGCGTGGAAGAAGCAACCAGAGAAAGTGACTATGCTTGCACGCACCCGAGGAAAAATAAATAAGTGGGGCCTAATCCAAGTTAAATCGAATTTCTAAATGTGTGGTTCGAATCTCCAAGATCACAATAAAATCTTAAGAACTCTGTGTGTACTTTTATTAACAATTATAGGGACAAAGATTTATTACTGATGATAATTGCGACATGCACCTGAACACCTCTTATCCCCATGTTTGCACCTATTCAGTTCTTTGTCAGGTAGTTCTTAGCTTGTCTGAAAATGGTCAACGCTCAATCTAGATAAGATGTTGCTTATTTGTTTCTGCTAAAAGTGTGATCGCCATGATAGCTGTTTTTAGCAGTTGTAGCGACAAAGTTTCCATGACAAAATTACTAGATGCTCCTGAATGTCTCATAGCCCCATGTTTGCACTGCATACAGATGGTGAAAAGAGTGGTCTGCCAGGTTCTGGGGGAAACAACTACCATAAATTCCAGATTACTGAGCACACCTGAATATAAAGCAACAAAGTTTCAACTAAATTTAAAAATTGTACATATATAAGCCGCACCTGAAAATAAGCCACGGTCCACGTCTTCAAGGCATCTTTTCAAGTTCGGGCCGGCTGCTTTTATTGCCTCTGAAAGAGTTTTTCGTCTTTTCTTTTTGCTTTGAGTCAATTCGTCACGCTGCTGTCGCCAGTCTCATCAACTCACTGATGCTGCGTTTACATGCACAGCTCTATGTCCTTCTTTGACAGATCAGTTGCCTTTCACTTAAAAGCTGCTTCATCTGCATTTTTCATGTGTTTTCCATGAGGAGGGGCTGTGCATTAAGCGCAAAATAACTGTTTAACACAATCAAACGAGCATCTTCCTCTGCGCATCCTCCCATCTCTCCTGCGCTCTACTGCACATGTCTCCTGCACAAAGAGACTCTGTCGTATCTTGTATCTTGTCAGTGTCTCATAGGATTGCAGCACATTTCCAGGGGCAGGTTATGGATCAGGTATGAGTGGATGGCCAGCTAGAGAAGTTTGAGACATTTATTCTCATCATTTACGCCTCACCTGCATTTAACGCATACGAATAAGGCCTATACCCCTCAATAATCTTAATTTAGCAGGGTCACTTATTTTATCAAACGGGGATAAACTGTTAGATCCTTAGATCCATGTGTTCACCGCACAGACAGCAGCGTTTTCTGCACCCAGGCTGCACGCATCTGCTGTGCTGCCAAACAAATAATCCATCCATATATTAGCTGCACCACTGTATAAGCCCCAAGGTTCAAAGTGCGATAAAAAAATAGTGGCTCAGTCCGGAAATTACGGTAATTAAATTTGTTTGTTTAGCGCACTCAGGAGTTCTCTGTGTAAACGAAGTGAGTCTATGCGGTGCTGTAGTGGTATGGAGAGGCTACAGTAATATTAATAGACGGCGGTGTGAGCTAGTCTGACCTCCGCTGCTCTCAACCCACATACTGAGGAAAGTGGAGCAGACTGCTTGAATTTAAACAGGGTCAAAAGGAAGAAAATAGTTGTAATAATGTTTGTAGTGCAATGGCTAGCAGTGCAAAAATTTGCATCTTAAAATATTGGATCACTAGAACCAATTTCTACTTATGTTGTAGAAAATTGTGTTTGAATTGTTCAGTTCTGAAGTAAAATCTTTGCATGGTAAAGACATAATTTCAAATAATAAAGCGCAATGTGATTTCAAATGGATTTCATCTTCAGTAGTTACAAACAAAATAAAGCGGCCTAATATAGACAATATAGGACCTATATGGTATGTTTTTAAATAATATAACAGATGCATAATTTACAACTATTCTATGTATTTAACCAGGAGAACATCATTGAGATTAGAATTAAAATTTTTCCTCCTTCCTCTTCTTCACCAACACTACGAATCTAAATCAAAAACTAGATAAAATATATACTAGCAAATACAATTCACAAACAAACACTGCAAAATAACCCTCAAACTGCACTAATTTCTATTGGACTTGTGAATTCAGCGGATTAAGTGAGCCGCACTTTACACTCCTCACAACATTAAAAACCCCTTCCTAAAAATCATTTATCTTTAATCCACAAATCAGCAACAAAGAAACACAAACCTCCAGTGCCCTGCCCTACAAACACGTCTTCCTACCGCATAAAAGTATAATGAGTATTTTCCTTTTCCACACCCTGCTTCTTCAAATACTAGTACATCTCTGACATACTTTCATTTGTCTTTGTAAACAATGATTTGAAGAGATATGCAAACCGTTCCTTTAGGCTGGGGGAACCACTTTGATCAGACAATCTACCCGCCTGCTTGATCATATCTTGTAACGCGGCGAGGATCCTAATAAGGGTTGCCATGTAATCTCAGAGTCTGGAAATTTCTCAGCGTAACAACAAATGAATAGCATCCTACCTCGAGTGTTGGTTGCCATGTCTGCCACTTTCTGAAAGGCATCCAGGAAGGCCACGGCAGCTAGGACGGTGGTTCTAGAGACAAAGAAGAGGTTGCATAATATTTGTACTTGCTATACTAGATGAGTACTTTCTATACTAAATGATAAAGATATGAAAGATTATGCAGCTTGTTGAGTGAAAGAAGATACTTACCGGAGTTGTGAATGCAGCTTAGTGGCCTTGGCGCTGAAGTCCTCCCATACAGGATAGGAGCACTAGAAAAAGAATAAAGAAACAGTTAGGTTTTTTACATAATGGCATTGAACTCATCTATCTCCAAAGAAGCAAGTCAATAACAGCACGAGGCGAAGTTACAGGTCACATTTAAGAAGATTGGCCCCCACTCCCTGGATGATCTTTTTAAGCCCTTGAAAATGATGACACAGCTACACAATAGGAGGCTTCATTATGCAGTTTTAATGTTTCTAATTAGTCCTCAAGAGCACTTGAATTTTTACTTGTAGGACCCACTGACCCACTCCCATCTCTAGCCAAAAAATCCCTTTTTGTCAAGATATTTTTTATCAATAAAACCCTGTAACTGAATAAACACAAGAGAGACAAGTAACGCCATACAGTGACACTTTCCACAAAGAGCAATAAGTGGAGATAAGCTTCCTCTCTCATTTGGACTTGTGACCAATCAGCCGCTCCATTAAATACCAACATATGGTAAGACCAATGCAATAAGAAGTTTATTTCATGATCTTTATGTCATGTATCTGGTCTTTTCCCCAGTAACACGTTGAAGAGTAAGTTTAGTGGTTACTAGATGCTTACCAGAAGCACACGAGTTTAGAAATCTCAATTTAAAGTTGGTTACATTTTGGGGATCCTGTTGTTTCCATTTGCAGAAGACATTGGGCATGGACATAGCTGTCAAAATAATACATTATTTTGGGGCAAATAAAACAAAAAATCTAAATAATGGCCTATAGTTGCCTTAAATTATAAAGGCAAATCCTTTTTTTGTTCTAGCATTTGCACACTTTTTGCTTTGTCCTGCCTAGACATTCATGCATCAATAATATATAAATATATTCAGTATCACTCTAAGCTTGTCATAAATCAAATTCCATATTCCCCTAAAACATGCCCCCTCTCCCCACACAGCCCTCTCCCCTTTAATTCCACTTGCCTCCCACCAACCCCCCACACCCCGATGCTTTTTCTCCACACTCAGCACCATCTCCCCCAAAATATGATCCATGTCTCCGGTCCCCAAGAGCAGCCAGCTCATCTATCTACCCACCCAAACACAGATATATGAGGAGGGGGATTCTGACAGCTATCGCGGCTTCAAAGAGAATTGCTGCCACCGACCACCATCACAAAGCTGTGTCTCTGCGATGGAAGCGCTCCCCTCACCCTCCTTCTCCCACACCCCAGCCACAGCAGATTACATTACACTTGATCCAGGTTAACCTCTCGCACTGTTAAGAGCCTGTGAATTGTATAAGTGGGGTGCGGGGCGGGATTTGTACATGCACATTGTTGTGTATTGCTGAGACAAATGGGAAAATATAACACTGAAAGTAAAACCAGTATTAAATATTTGGTTGTATGTTAATAATGTTTATGCTTCTGTAACTACATTGAAAAGTGTAGCTTTATTATTTGTGACTGAAATACAGGATAAAAAGAACATAAAAGAAATTCTATTATAAAAAAGTGAATCTTGGTCAAAATCAGCAAACTCTCTATTAAAAAAAAACATTACCTGAACATTAGCATCAAAAACAGTACATCTTAAACTAATATTAAAGCTAGATAGTCATTTGAGTTCTAAATAGTCACATTCACAGGACAGAAATGAACCTTTCCTGAATAACTTTAGAATGATCTTGAGGTATATCAGAATAAGTATAAGTCCATATAGACTAGTACAGCCATTAACCATTATGGAACATACCTGGACGATTGAGGGATAAACCATATTGTAATATAAAAGAAAGTACTCTTATTAAATGCTGAAAATCACGTTCTATTGACTTAAGAAAGTGTTTGTTTTTTATTATTCTCATCATGGTATGGGCTTTGAGTATTGAGTCTATTCCTTAGTACTGAAATCGAGTTTTATCTTCTAGTTTCGTATTACACATACACAGGCAGTTTCTCTTTCATCCTGCTTGTTTAATGCGCTCTCAAATAAGAGCCCAATTTCCCCCCGGTACCATACCCCTGCCTCCCGTCTTTGCCCCCTCTCTGCCCCCTCCCTCCCCGTTTGAAGTGTCCCATGAAGCCGGAGCATTGCGGACGGGAGATAAGCGCTGACGCCCTCCTCCGCACACACACACACATAGGACTCATTAGCATTTTGGCGTATTTTAATCCAGTGGAGTCCTCCGAGAGTGAGATAGAGATACAGTAGATGATTGAGAAGTGCTCCGCCTCTTCAGTACACAGCGGTGGAAATGGGCGGTTAGATGGTTGGGTGATGGGACAATGAGGCAGCAGAGGAAGTGTAGCAGTTTACATAATTGCTTTTCATTAAAATCATGTTAACAGTTTTATATCCACACACTGTACTTCATTATTTGCATCCCCCCCCTCCTAATTCAATCAGCTTCTTTCACCGGTATAACACTACCTCCCTCTATTACCAACTTGGGTAATGCACAACTTTCATGTAAGATGTAAGCTCCATGACTTTGTAGTGTTGTCGCGATACTAATATTTCAAACTCTATTTCACTACTAAAGAATAGACTCGATATTGAATAAAAAATGCTCTCTTACATAATAGCACTTTCTTTTATATTAGCATGTAATGATATCTATTAATCCCTCAGTATGTTCGATCATACAAAAGCAAATGACAGGTCAGGATGCACATATCAAATTTACAAAACCTTAATTCACCATATTTCAACCTTTATTTTGGTGATAATGTGTTTAAAAAGCCTCAGTGCACAATAGAAATAATCATTTTGAGTAGTCAACTAAAAAAAATCATGTTTAGTTGCAGCCCTATAGGCCTCCATACTGTTCGCTTTCCTCCTGCACACTGCGTACTTATTTCTTTACATACTGTATACTGAATAAACTCTTTGTCTGTGAACCTTTTGACTATAGACCTTGGTCTGAAAGTAAACACACAGATCATGAAGAGAAGCATACAAACTGAATGTCACAGGGGCTCTTACGCAGGGAGAACATGATGTTGAAATTCAAATAAGACACAAGGCCAACTCAGTCATATGACATCAACAGTAAAATGCCTCCCAATTTTGCAGTATATAGTATTGACTTTAAAGGGTCTGTATCCAATTTCTTTCATGTATTTGAGAAAAAGTTGTCCCTGTACAGATATATTGTATAAGTAGCTCATGAGGTCAAAAAATGGGCACAAATTACCATGCTCAGATATGAAAAAGGAAAGTGCGAAATAACTTTGGATCACTGCAAAATGTTTAAAATGAACCAGTTCTGTTTTTCACATTTTAACACATTAAAAATCAAGAATAGTTATCATTTTTTACCAAAATCTTTTAAAAAACGACAAACTTGACTGCACTAGGCAATGTTTTTCTCATAAAAGACTAAAAGAATGTATTGTCCTATATCTGTCTGACTTCTGAGCAGGCATCTCTCTTCACCGCAGTGACCAGAGTGGGGCTGTGATTATCGACATGAAAAGCCAGTGGCCGAGGGGTGAATGTTGTGTGAGAGGAGAGAGGGAGACAGTGTGAAAAAGCTTAGGCATTCTACATGATTACATCACCACTTCCTGTGTCACAGAGAACTGCCATAAGCACGCGTGATTACCCCCATGCACACCACAGCCACTCGCACTGCAAACACATCCTGCATTGGACATCGAGGAACACAATATCAAGCTTCTAAAAGGTTAAACAGAAAACATTATGCACAACTGTCTGCTATCTGAACTTTAACCTCAGTAACATGTTTTCTAATAAAACATTCCTGGGTTTTATATGGTTTCATTTGTGTGATTTTAAAGCATTCTTCTTGCTTAGGTCATTGTCTGAACTGATACCAGTGCCATTTTTCAACTATAAGCCATTGGATTTCTGAAGCACTTGTTTTTAAAGTCCTGACAACTTCACTAAACTTGAACTAATAACTGAACTGTCTTCAAAAAGAAGTATCTATCTAAAGTTAAGGTCTGCATTTGACCCATCCTTCAACTAGAGGCACTGGGGCGTCCATCCGATCACTCAATGCTGAAACTAAAGGAGAATCTTTCTGTTGAACTATGACACAGTGGATCATTATGTTAAAATTTGTCCGCTGGTTTCCAGTTTTGCACTGAACATAATCACCCTTCTTTGGATCTCTCCAGATCACGCTAGAATAGCCTTCTTTTTTTTTACACTGCCAAATCCTACACGTATCACTGATTAAGAAAAAAAATTGGAAAACAAAGTAAGTACAGAACAGTGGCCATATGCCGGAGGCAGTGAAAATATTCTGCAATATGGCGCCTTGAAAATAAGTGCTTAAATAGTGCTCAAACATGCGCAAATCACTCCAAATACAACTTCGAGAGGGTAAAGAGAAGGGGGAACAATTTCAAAAGCTAAAGCCTAAAAAGTTAGATTAGGTATGCTTTAATAAACTAAGCGCTAGGTCAGGCCCAGGCATTTTAAGGCCCGGAGGCCCGACTCTGACTGGCCTGCAAAAGGTTGCTTGGAATTAAGAAAATAAAACCTGCTTTCAAAATGTTGCATGATGCATGGACTAAAACAGCAGTGCTTTTATTTTGAAACCTTTACAACTTTACAGTGTGTGCATGGTTTGTGCACACGTGCTCTGAAACAAGTCCAAGTGCATGTGATAAGCAACAAGTCATTGTAATGGTTCAAAATGTTCACCCATGTCAAAAAAAGGAAGGTTAATGCTGAAGGCCTTGGTTTCAAGAAAATATGGCCTTCTAAATATGTATTTACTGAAGTCGGGGGTAAAAGAACACATCTCTTACCAGCTTCTGTAAACAATGCCATTTGCTTATTTCAACGTAGAAATAAAATGAATAACCAGAGTAGATTTCAAACTTTTGGCCTGGCCTTCCACAATATTTTCTGCTTTTCATTTGGCCCTTGGAGAAAAATAATTGCCCACCCCTGCACTAGGTGCTGATATACAATTCTTAAACTCTTTTTATGCTATATCAAATACCAACTCAAGGGCATTCTCACAAGTTATTGCAGTCATTTTCACCTTCACCTTTGATTTCTTTCCTCTTCTCTCCCTCCCTTCCTCCTCTCTCTCTCTGTCTTTCTCTCTCCATCCCTCCCTTCCTTCCTCTGTTCTTTCCTCCCACTTCTCACAGGACAAAGGCAGCCTGCCTCGGTGAAAAGTGGAGCTGTGTGGCACAACATTAAAGCCACAATAAATCAGCTGCACTAAACAGTCCTGGTGAGAAGTGCAGAGTTGAAGTGGGGTTAGTTTGAGAAAGAAAACAGGTTAAAACATAAAAACAACATACACCGGATTTACATATTGACAAGGTAAAATTACAAGTGACCTGGTTATCTTGCTATTGTGCAGCTCAACACTATTCTTATTTTAATTCAGCCCACACTATAATGAACTCATTCATTTCCATCACAAAGGCTTGGTTCATAGATTTTTACTGTTTCTCAGCTGAGGTTGACTATTGTCTGAGTATTTAAAGGTGAATTAAAGGTGAACCTCCTTGTTACCACGGAGATGTTATTTCTTTGGCTGGAATGCTCCACAGTATGGCATCAAACTTATATATCTACACTGTACACCTAAAACGCTCAAATTAATCAAAAA
>KN493809.1:45998-58370 GCA_000787155.1 Scartelaos histophorus | reverse complement strand
AACCGTATCTTTCTGCGTCCCGATGCTTCCGCACTTCCTCGGCTGTGATGGGGCTGACAGGTGTGGCGTGCTCCCGGGCCACCTCTTTATTGCGTTCGTTGTTTTGGATTTCTGGTTGAGTGAGTACTGGTCTATGATTGGCCACATGGTTGATTTCTTGAGGCCCACATTGCTCCACTTTTAGCCTGTCCAACCTGCAGGTCAGAAAGAAAAAGAAAAAGTCATGTAAAAGTTTTTTTTTTTGGCATTATAAATAAGACTCAAGATTGCATTAAGTATTAAATGGGTTGTAGCTTGGACAATGTTTAGTCAACTACAGTAATAAAATTCATTTCAGACTGCCATAAATGTCAATTTTTTGTCACTGTGTATATTTTGGTACGGGTGAGACCGGATTATTTGGAGAAAACTGAGATAAGTGAACAACATGTAAAGTCACAGAACAGCCTCTCATAGCCTGGGAATCAAACCAAGGACATTGTTGGTTTGGTAACAGAGTGCTTAATCTGAATCTGAAAACCACATGGATTTAGTCAGCAAAAATATTCCATTGACTAAAACTATGACTGGTAGCTACTTAGCCATCTAGTGGTATAGAACATTTATTCTAAACCAACAATGCAATTACCATAAGGCAATGTTTTTCCACCTCCTTCCCTCATAACCAGATGCTAAAAATCACCATAATTGCCTAAATAAATTCAAAGCTTTTTAGTACAATAACAGTCATTGTAAGCTCTGCAGGCTGCAATCAAATTTCTTTTTCTTTGCTGTTTAATGTCTGTTTTATAACATGGTGATTAAAATACTATTAATTGTTCAGTGGTAGGAGATTCTAACAATAGACTGATGGGAAATCATGGTCAGGAAAAACACAAAACCAGTGAAGATCCATAGTGTTTTCTGCAGCTACCAGAGGCACATAAAGCCAACCCAGATCCCTTTGTAAAACTACTTCTGCAGGGGGAGGTTAGATGTGTTGAGCTGGGACTGCAGTAGTCTATTTGTTGTTCCTTTAAACCTCTCCTAAAGACCTGTCCACAGCTCTGAGCTCCTCGGGGAGGCTCAACGGTAATAGACACCGCTGCACCTTGGCCCCCAAAACACTGAAGGTCAAAGCTTCAAAGTTTAGATCGTTCCCCCCCAACAGCACAGCTCACTGGGTTAGCAATGAAGAGGGCAACAGCAAGGGCACGCCATCCAACTTTCCACTTGTATTCTTTTATATAGTCACACCAGAGCACTGATGTCTTTAACAGCTTCAGTGACTTCATATTCTCAAATAGAGCACAGTTTCAGCCATGTTTTAAGGTTTTAAGGAATTTTTAAAATCAATAATGCAACCACAAGAGGTGAAATGGAAATAATATAGAAAGACTGTGTCTTACCGACACAGAGGGTAAGAAAACCTCTTTCTATCCAGACACCATTTGCCTCTGGACATGTTATTGTTATGCCTGGAATGTTTTGGCAGTATAGCATTAAACAAATCTATTTTTCATATTCATATTCGTATTGTAAATAGGGTCACTTTTCAAAAGATCTGACGTTTAATATCCCTTTAGGTAAAATGCCATACTGTGAAATATTTTAATCATAGCAATAACAAGCAGATGGCAGAAAAGTTCACCTTTAAAGCTAAATCTGGTTAAAAATTTAAAATATATTACATCCAATGTTCACAATCTCATGTTAATAAAAACAAACATCAAATAAATAGTGAATAATTTATCTCCATGTTGTTAAAATGCATTTAAAATAATACAAACGGCTGCTTTTATTTCTGCCTGTGACTACAGTGCTCCAGAGTTGAACCTTAATGGAGTTGGGGCTCTGCAGTGCTCTGTAATTACTGAACACTTGAGCAGTCCGCCTCTGCTCGCTCATGTAAGAAGAGGGCATTAGTCCGGCCCTGTGCCAAATGACAGACATTGATTTAGCACAGTTTGGAAAGGAAAAGTCAAACTAAAACGCTAACTGTGGTGGATACCAACTCAAGACCATTTAACTCTTACTTTATATACCAGCAGAATATTGATGGTAATTTATGATTAAGAAATATTGACTCAATAAATTCTAAGAAAGTATGTTTAAATATAACTTCTTACCAATTTAAAGGGTCCAGATTACACTATTTTCTCATCTATGTTACGCTGTTTCCTTACCACAAACATACCTGGAGTTTCATTAACATTCACTGTTTCATTCACAGATGTTTAACACTGAAGTCCTGCATATTTAGGTTGTGTTCTTGAAAACACTTCATGTTCCATTATGTGATGTCATGTGGCAATGCAGGAAGTGTAGCCCACTGTGTTTCTAAACTCCAAACCTTCATTAGAATCATTTGGATGATTTTAAGATCAGCATTACCAATATCTATTAAACTAAAGCTTTGGAGATGTCGACAGACTACTAAAGGGTTATTAAAACATGTGTGAATAAAAAAACACTACTCTAGATATGTTTTTGAAGAGTTAACAACATTATAACATGGCTTAAAGCTTATGAGACTTTAAAGACATTTATTTATTTATTCTACTGCTTTTCTTTCTTGTAATGTCCTTTTTCATATTAGGTTGACACTAACCCTTAGACACAAAACACCCAACCATACCCAACCATTCAAGATGCTCTTTATTATTTGCTTTGAAAAATAATGTTAAACAATAAAATCCCATGTTATAGCATCTTCACAAACCTTATGACTGGTTCTGAATGGACAAGAGCTGCATCCGTCATCACTTTCATCCACGACTCCATCTCTTTGGCAGTGTCTGTGCAAAAGTAGTACGTCCTCATGTTCGGGTGTGTGGCCTGTGTTCACACGGGACAGGGTCAGGGGGTCAAACTAAACACAACCTGCAAAAGAACAAGAAAGAAGAAAATTTTATAATGGTTTGTGCAGTGGTATAAGAACTACTAAATTTTGTTACTTAAGTAAAAGTACAGACATCAGAGCAAAGAAATACTAGGGTAAAAGTAAAAGTATCACATAGAAAAAGCAAATTACGTAAAAGTATTGAAGTACCTGTTTAAAAATGTACTTGGGAAGTAAACAGTTTCAAATGTAGTGATTTTGATTTTGTTCAACAGAAACAACTGAATCAATGTTTTTTTTCTTGCTACTTTTATTTGTATATGTTAAAAATAAACCCCTCACCTTTTCTCACACAATAATAAAAAAATACTTTTACTTTTCAGTTGAAAATGTAGTGGAGTAGTAAATATACATATTGCTCTAAAATGTAGTGAAGTAAAAGTATCCACTTTAATTCATTAAATACATTTACCTAAAATGTATACTTTAGTACAGTACTTTACTACTTTTACTTAGTAACATTCAACCACTTGGTTCTGTGGTTAATAGTAGGTCTATAGCTAAAAATACTTGTCATACTTACCATACAGTGCACTGCTTTATGAAAGACATAGTGTTCCATAGCAGCTCTGTTCTCTCCCAGCAAACAACCCATCACATTGTTGGGAAACAAAAAAGAAAGAGAAAAACAGAGCTTTTTTTAGTATCTTGAAATCCTGTTTACAAGTACTGTTAAAAGTACTAAGAATATTTCTGACCAGCATAGAAACATCAACAGAACAGAATGAATTTTAACCATGCCTGGGTTAAAAAAAAAAACATTGTAATGGTCACTCCAATATATTTTCCTCTCGCACTCAGAACGGCCTCTATCTAAGTTGAATAATAGGGTGATGTGGTTGCAGGGACCTTGAGCAAACTCCTAGACGTCTGTTTTGAATGGTAAAAACCAGAGTTCTTTTGAATATTTGTAAAATTAAGAATCAAAACTGAACTCGCTGGTTGCTTTTAGCTTTCACGTAAGACTTTTCTATAATGACTGTAAAACTCAATGAATGAAAGATTTAAATTTGCAAGTAACATTAAGTCCTAAATATCCTAAATGTTAACTATTTGAACAGTCTTTACACCAAAGCATATGCGCATAACGCTTTCCATTTTAACCGGTCAGACAATTTACACCAGCAATGTCATGCGTGTCCAACAGCCGTCATTATGCTACATGCTGCTCAAAAGAGGTTGGAGATCTAGGTTTGCAGAGCTAACGGAGCATCTCCAGGCTTTTTAGCAGGGCAAAAAGACAGGAAATGGACTGGAGTGGTGTCAAAATAAACTTCCAATGCCCTTTCAAAATATGTTCTCTAATACCACTACAATCGTGTCACCACCACAATGCATCACATTAGGAGCTTGGGGAATTACTTATGATGGACTACGGAAAGTTTACAGCCATGGAGGATAAATACAAAACACTTTATGACATCAGACAGCAACTTTAATAGAACAACTTCTGAAGGAAAAGGCACATGGTGCAGACAACCAAAGTTAAATGGTGAGTAGCTTAATTAATGCAAGCACCGCAGATATGGCTTATTGTTGCTGCAAAGCACTGTCTCTCTTGTTGACAGCTTTTGTTTTGTGATTCAAAGCATAACTTATCCAATCAACAATGAATACATAAGCAATGTAAAAAGTTTAGTGTTTAAATGTTAGAATACAGAGGGGCTGGCATCACTGGAACAGCTCTGTTGCCTCTAGTGTAAACTGAAGCTTCTAAAAGTATGCGCGTGTGCAGCTCTGCCGACGTTACGTGTCACTGATGCTCTCTGTGTAAATTATGGGTTAGAGCTAAGGAGGGTTTGAATAGTGTCTAGGAGAGATCACAAGAATATTCAAACATCTGGCATGTTTTTGATGAGTGAACATTATAAAATCGAATAAAAGTCCAAAAAGTAAATTTAGCATAATACACCCTATTTAATGAATTATAAACATTTTGAAAAAGTAAACTATGCCCCAAAAACATTGTCAATATAATCAATATTGTGATAGCCCTATAATCATTGTTTTCTATGTCACTATGGAAACTCTACCCTTGGCTTTTGAAGTCTTTTCTGATGGATCTGAGGTTCAAATAGATGTCTTAAATCTTGACAGGACTATGTAGTTTGACAGATGGGAGTGTGCACGGACCTTAAAAGCGTACTTCCTGTTGATGTGGTCGTCCACGGACAGCATTGAAATATGAAAGCTTGGGAGGAGGATGCTGCCCAGGATGCCCTCTTCTTTTTCATCTGTGGAGACAAATAAAAAAGAAGTTAGGTCAAGGGAGCAGTGTATTTAAACTGTCAAAGATAGATTAGAAACACACGTAATAATAAAAATGGTTAGTATAATAGTGATATATAACAGGTAATTTTCTTCTATAAGTATGTTCAACTCAGTTTATGATGAAATGTGTGTTTCTGGGAAAAACAAAAACAAAAACAAAAGTAGAAAATTAAACAAAGCAAAATGTATATTTGATTTTTATGCAAATGTCATTGAGTGCTGTAAATGGACAGAAGTAGAGTCAATACAAATCTATATTTATGACATATAACCAGTGCTGCCCTCTAGAAATAGAACTATATATCAGTATCGCTCATCAGCCTGAAAACTCTAGCAGAGGCCTATATTGTTTTGGCTGACCTCTTGCTTAAAGAATAAACATGATGCTCTATTTGAGTACTTTAGTGCAAAGAGCACAAAGAGAGTGTTTGTAGTAAATTCAGATATAAAATCATCAAAATCACCCCTACATATCACCTAAAAAATATCAGCAGAGCTCATCGGCATGGAGTCTCAATCTATATTTTCCATGAGTTTTGTAGAGACTACGGAAGCATGTTTAATTTATTTGTTAATTTAAATAAATTAGGCATTGTTACATTTATAATGGAATGTATATGTTATAACCTATAGGTACCATACCTATTATTTGGAAACACTTCCATCATATTATCATTGTGTTCAAATCTTAGCTTACAACAAATAATATAATTGTTATATATTAAACTGATTGCTAAACGGAAATTATGGCATAATATTGCCTAAGATATTGTTATTTAAATGTTGCCTATAGTTGCATGTGATACAGTTCTGGTCAACAATATAATACTGACTTCTGCCATGTCAATCACTATCACATCTTTGCACTCTCTCCTTATGACCTCTGAGAAATATTTGTATTAGTATTTTTTTTTTTTTACTTGTACATATGCATCTATATAATTATGCCTTATCTCTTACTATTTTTGCTACTTATTTTAAATGTATTATTACCATATATTTCTGTTACTTATTTTAAATGTATTATTACCATTTATATTTCTGTTCTTTGTTACTATAATATATTGTGATGTGTGAGCACTCTGTCCACATAATTTCCCTTGTGGATCAATAAAGTTTGAAGATTACCAGAAAGTAAAGATGCTAAGATAGACAATGAGGTTTTATAGTTTTGTGTGGTTGTGTGAACAGTGAGTCCCGGAACCAATCACTGGATAAGATGAGCATTGATTCAGTGTCCAGTGCAGATAGGCTATTCTAATCCTCATTAAGTTAGCAGACTGGCCTCCACTCTGACAATGTGCCCCTCTCCACAGGGGGGATTAAATCAGTCCAGAGTTTTAAGCAGAGAATTGCTGAACCTCCCAATTCGATCTGTGCGCTCAGAGGGAATGCACGAAAACAAAATCGGATTCAGCTGACTATGGATGTCCCATTTGCAGATAGACATTTCCAGTGCATTTTTCACTTATCTGCTGAGAAATGCAGTAATAAGAGATGTAACAAGGATAACAAAATACAAAGATGACAGTGAGCTAAGTTTAAAGAGATACTACACAATCTTTTCATAGAATAAAGTACTCCAGTACAGACATAAGAGTGCTGTCTGCATTCATAGTTTAGTCTGAGCACCAGGAAATAGTCTTCTGTTGGTGCGCTGTTAGCATGCTAGCATTATGATGTTGGCAAAGCGCGTATAAACTTACAGCAGTGAATAATTAGTATGCTTGGAAAGTGTCAAATACCTTTGGACTACAAAAAATGAACTAGTTCTGTTTTCAACATTTTTCAAACTATAAAAATCCAGTGGAACGCGTTTAACCAAGACATGACAAGCAATTTGAGTAGTAGCTTTCTCTCACGGTCTCTTCCTTATAACAGATCAATCTTTTGCCCTACTGTAACTAAAGGCAATATGGCATACAATCTTGACAATTGTCTTAACAGCTTAAAGTCACAATTTTGATTCTCTTACGTCGCATCACATTTGGCAGCTTTAGAATTCAAAATCAAACAAAATCAAAGGTCTTCTTAAGATTAGATTACGCTTCTCTGTGATTAGTTAAATCCGTCTGTCACTCACTGCAAGAGAGATGCTGAACAATGAGAGGAGTGGGTGGTGAAATGAAGATATTAAACAGAGAGGCCGTGAATCACATTAAGGATCTTTCCGAGTTCCTCCTCATCAGAATCACATCATATCAGAATTAGATTTTATGTTATGTACTTTGTTGTTATTTTGAAGAAACAGTGAATTTTGTATGACCTATTTGAAGACTATGACTATTTGAAAACCAGTGCACGGTACACTTCTGCCTGCCATCTGAGTGCACTTTATAAAAATGTGCATTTAATGGATAGAAAGGTCAGTTCAGGACCCTGCCCAATCTCTGCCGATGAAGACGATTTCTCCACATGTCCATCCACATAAAGCCTTTGAGTCTTCTGCTGTCTGTGGCGTTCAGAGGCAGTGGGCGGAAAGATGGACATGACTGGCACTGACACCAGAAATAACTCAGACAATATGTCATCCAGATCGACAGGAAGCAATGCTGTGCGCCCATAAAACATGAGAGAGGCAGAGGAATATACAGCATGGGTCTGCATCAATAATCTGCTGGTTTGTATGGCAAATACTCAAAAATATACAACTGCAACTACCACAACTACTATTACAGCTACAAAAGGGAGAAGTAAACCACCCAATATGTATACCACTACTACACACTAAACATGACAAGAAGTGAGGATTACATCATGGGTCTGATTCAATAGTCTGTCTGCTATTTTTGTATGGTAGACCAAAGAAATCCAAATATGGTGCAACTACCACAACAACTACTATAACTGCCCCCATTACTACAACTATTACAATTACTACTACAAGTGGGAGAACCACCCAATATTATTTATGCTAATACTACACACTAAACATGAGAGGAAGTGAGGAATGCATCATGGGTCTGAATGAAAAGTCTGTCTGCTGTTTTTGTATGGTAGAGTGCAAATACTCAAATATACTACTACTACTACTACTACTACTACTACTACTACTACTACTACTACTACTACTACTACTACTACTACTACTACTACTACTACTACTACTACTACTACTACTACTACTACTACTACTACTACTACTACTACTACTACTACAATAAAAATAAATACTAATACTACACAACAACTTAACACACTGCACTCAGTAACACTGCTCCAGCTGAATATCTTTCATACAAGATTTGAATACTTGAATACTGCCACTACCAGTTAAATAAAGTATAACTACATGGCCACTACTACTACTACGGTTGGATAAAATTGTGTCATGAGATCGTTGGGGATTTTTCCTCTTAACAATAAATGGGATAATATACAATAGCACTTAAAATACAAATGATGAAACAGTATTGCAATGGAGCCGCTTAGGGTAACTGCTGCACTTAGGCTGATCACAATAATAACACTTGGAGAATGATATAATTTGCTACAGAGATATACTACAATAAACAACAATACTGAAACTATTTTATGCCAGTGACACAATAACAATATTGTAAGACAATCCAATAAAACACTTTTTAAATAGACTGTATCATCCAAAAGGCATGAGCTGCAGTAAATAGCAGAATAAACCAAAAATAAGCCAGCCACAGAAGTGAGTTATTCAAGCCTCTACAGCTCAAATCTTACTGTATTACAACACACATACCCCAGATTCCCCCACTTTTACAAAGAAAATGTACCCAAAATAAATATTATGCCCCAAAATATATTGTTCCAACTTCCATATATTGAATTGAAGTTGATATAGTAATAATCAGGCTTAATTGTTAAAGTACAGAGTAACTTTCCACTTCTGCTGTACAATATGAAACAGTGCTGAAACTGTTGTCCTCTAGATACAGCTGTGCCAATATTTGATCCCCACATCACTGCTGCATGAGAGATGCTGAAGTGCTCAGTCAATAGTCCAGTCAACAAGAGCTTATAAAAATGCATGTTAAACAACATGCTGCTGTGGGGAAGGACAAGGCCACAGCTAAATATAAACTTTATGTGGACAATGTTGAGTGCAGAGCTATAAAGTAAGTTCCTTATTCACATTAAACATTGTATTAAAACATGATTAAAACCCAGTGTAGTGTAGCTACTTACCTCTGTAGTAGAAGAGGCAGAGATCGGACAGAACAAACCACCTCTTCTTCCACAGCTTCATCCCTGTACTGTCCTGCAATTACATAAAAGAAAATATAGTAAGATGCCTCCATTATACATTATCATTTGCTAAGGAGACTCGGAGCCCCTAACAGTCTACAAAGACACTAGCGATTTATTAATCAAGACTAAAAGGCTATAGCCCTATACGCAAACCTTTAAATACAAAAAACTGTATGAAATTGGAATAATTTTGAATAAGCAACAGGTTGATTTGCAGTAGTTTTATTATTACAACAATTAGGTTTCCTCGAGACACTTTTCTAAATGCTGTTTTGAAAAAATGTAGCTCAGATGTTCTGCGTAAAAGCTTGGATCAAAGGCTTTTTACATGGGGGCTTAAAAAGGATGCCGAGCGGTGAGCAGGGTATTAACTCCCCCAGTCTGCTTTATTGGAAAACTCGAGCTGCAGTTTTAATGGAGGATTTGAGGGAGACCAAAAAGCAGGGGAGGAACCTGAGGAGGAGTGTCAGTGAGATGGCACCAGTTTGAATGTGTGTATAGTTAAAGTTGCAATATGTAACATTTCTAGTCTCAACTGTTTGTATCCACAGAGATGTCATTGTTTTTCCTCAAATGATGACATAATCAAATCTACTATTTTGTATTTATTCAATCACTGTATTCATTTCACAAAAATACCTTGAAAACCATGCGTTCTTACAGTGAATAGGGTCATGTCTCCACAGATCTGACCTGTAACTTGGCCTAGTTGCATCCCATGCTTTTCCTTCATGGCGATACATTCAGTGGAGACAAGCAAAAAGTGCACATACACAAAAAGTGCATTTAACGTTTTTAAAAATTAACTTATTTCAGCAGCTGGTGTTGCTTTAAATGTGACAAGACAAATTAGAGTAATTAAATATTAATTAATATGTAAAATCAAAGCTCTACAACAAGGACAACGTATTTGCATTCTTTCATGTATTAAATTCCCTATAACTGCATAGTAATTGATTGCAAATGATCCCTAACCATTTTCCTCTATAAATAATTGTACAATGTCATATGGCTTTATTTGGGCGGGTAAAATAATGAGCCTTCCTTTCACCATGACATCAATCACTCTTGTCCCCCCGGTAGCTCTCAGCTGCAGGCTCACAGCTCCTCAGCCAAAAAGACTTCAATAGTTTCCAGGTTTTTCAATGAGGCCCGGAAAAATAAAAGTGTAAATCCAGCTTTTCTTCGTCGCAGCAGATTTGTGAGTCCTCCGCTTGATCTACGTCACCCCTGATTGAGTTCTCCACTGAAAAAGCAGCTGGCAGCCCCACCAAAGGAAATCATCGTCCACAAAGCCGTGCTGGAGGGGCTAAAATCAGAACTAAATGAGCCTGTGTCACTCTTAGGAAGCAGGAGAGAGAGGCTAGCCTGGCCAAGAGCACCCTCAAGCACCCCCTTTTCACTCTCTTTAGAGCAAGCTAGGGAATAAAGCTACAGGAGAGGTCATTTAAACTATTATTGGGCTTCATAGACAACTGAACGGAGACAAGAGACAAAAGAGGACACAGCAACTTGCAAGAAATGGGTCTTTTTGTATTGGAGAAGAAAAAGGGATTAAACCTGGTCTAAGTATATTGTACAGCCAGACTAGTAAAACAAAAGACGTATTTAATGTGAGACTTTTTACATTTATAAAATATTCCAACCACATTTAGAAATCTTTGCAGGTCTTTACCCCCTTTAGTGCCATTACTGAATTGGCAATTTAAAGACTCAATTGCTATGGCCATTACAATAACTACTACATAACTCATTTACATAATTACATTCTTATTTCTATAGGGTACTACTGTCACAATAATAAAGTTTCTTGATTTTGATACTAAGGAATAGACTCAAAATACAATACCACGATGATAATTAACAACAGAATGTGATTTTCAACATTAAATAATAGTACTTTTTATGTTTCTTTATATCTGTGTAATCCCTCAGTCATCCAGGTAGGTTCCATAGTGGTTTAATACTTGTTCAAATGGGTATCTAGTTTAAGTATTGATTAGTATCTGATTTCTATACTTTTGACAACCCAAGGGTACTGAGATACTAACTATCAGAACTACTAGGCTTATATGACCACAATATTTTTATTATGATGGCAGTATTAGTATTGAGTATCACCTTTTTTAGTATCAAAAATTACTTTGAAAATTTGGCATTATGACAACACTATTTTCTGCTACTGTCTGCTCTTTTAAAGGGTCACTGCTCACCTGCTTATAAAGCCAGTTTTTCTTGATGACTGGAGCGCCTGGATTTCTCCGGATAGAGTTGGACCTCTTCCCAAAGTTATGGATTTTCTTAGAAGGTCTTGAGGGCTAGAAAAGAGACATTGTTCTTCATGATTATTACTTGTTTATATAAAAAAAATAATTTACAGAATCTTTTTGTACTTACCCTTTCTTTTTGTCCCTCTGCCACTTTGCCGGCCGGGCTGTTGGCATGGTCCGAGCCTGTGTAGTTGGAGGCCTCGCTCATGGTGCTTACTGGACGTGGTTTTCTTTCATTCGCCGGTGCTTTGGCCACAGTCCTAAAGATAAGCAAAAGACACAAAATGGCTGAACAAAAAGCAGCTTGGATCACTCACTATTAAAGACTTGGAATTCAACATCTGACAATCTCAATGAAAGCGGTTAAAAGGGAGGGATCTATCCTTGTATTGTCTGTTCCTTTATTTCATCTCTGAAGTTCAAACTCACTGTTATAATGAGGTTTCAACACGGGCCTATGAATCAAGCCAATTACTCTGGACTTGTCACACCAGATCTGTTTTTCAATACTCCAGCAGGCCTAAATGGACCGTTAAGTCGTCCTGACATATTGCAATGAGACAGGAGATCAGCAAATGGGTCAGGGTATTTTCAAAGATGAGAAGCAGTTTGTAAAGTTGGGACAAAAAGACAAATGTTGGGTCAGCCAGTGTATCTTGGACTTAGAGGAAGTTGCAAGTCTATGAAAATGTCCTATATATTCTTTAAGGCAGGAACAATGGAGTC
>KN493809.1:0-41662 GCA_000787155.1 Scartelaos histophorus | reverse complement strand
TTGAAATATCTATTGCAGTCTGCCGCAAAAAGGTGTGAACAAGAAGAAGACTATAAAACGGTTCAACTGCAAAAATATCAATTTCGACAAAATCTACGAGCAATACTGAGATAGAAATAAATAAAAAAATAATTATTATAAATTATCATATTTAAAGCAAACCAAAACATAAAGAAAAATTAAAGCTTTGTCTTTTGGCCTCTGCTGGCCAACCATGGAAACCGTCAAAGAAACACGAAATGAAAGTGTTCTCTACCAGCGTGCTACAGGCAAACTCACAAAAAGTATTCTAAAAGTACAGTAATGTAAAAAATAAAGACATAAGTAGTTAGTTTGTCTATAATAAAATATAGAAGTTATTTATTCATCCCTATACAGTTCAAATCTTCTCTCTTAAAAGTCCCACGATAAATACTGACCCCTACAAATTATTGTTCCATCTATCGTGTATTGAACAATAAGTTGGTACTGTATAGTAATTATCATGACAGAAACATGATAATATGAAACAGTGATCTTGTCCATTCCATTTGACCTTTACCAATTAACACACTGCTTAACAGCATTTTTGACACCTCTTAAAAGTAGCGTCAGGTACAGAATGTCACTTCATATACAAATGCATACTAGTCCATGCCATAAACATGCTCCCTGCATGTGTTAGCTGTTCAACTCTTCCTGTCAGCTTCCACATGACCGTGCTGCTGCTGAAAATAGGTCCAGACACATGGTGGGAGCTGAGCCTGGCAGAGACTGAAGCCACATGTCAGAGCTGAGGCCCAGGCATGATTCAAGCGATGCCTCGCATACCACCATCTATCAGCAGCAAGATGGGACAGGCTCAAGAGCAAGAACTTCCAGTTAAAGGTCCTATATTACACAAAATTGACTCTTGTAAGCTTTTAATCATGTTAGAATGATGCTACCGAACCAAAAACATATTTAGAGTCGTGTTTTGTTTCATTCACACATGTTGAGTGATCCTGGTTCATCAGTCTGCCTACATCTCCAAAGCTCAAAATATAGCCATAGTTTTCAAGTTAACAGCTACCTTTTAGATTTTGTTTATTAGAAACTGGCAATTGCAAGGCTGAAATCACCCAAATTATTCCAGAGATGGTGTATGGAGTTTAAAAACACAGGGGAGAACTTCCTGTATTACCACATGACATCACAAGGTGGAGAGAAGAACTCGATGTATGCAGAGTGTTATGCGTGTGAATGAAACACTGTGGTTAGGTTTTTGATGAGGAAACATAGATCAGAAAATAACATAATACATTACCTTTATTATCGAAAAGACAATTTTGAAGTGCAATATATTGCTGAAGTAAATAAAGACGATAAACAATAATATTGAAACTAATTTATGCAACTGACACAATAATCCAAGACCAGTTTCAAACCACAAAAACAATTCTAAATGTACAATGTATGTTAAAAAAAAATTGTGAGCTGCAATAAACAAACAACAAAATGAAACACTTTAGTACTTAGTTTGCATTTGTAATGAGTCATTGATGTTATTAATTCAACCTTTTACGGGTCAAATCACATAGCCAAAAAATAAACACATTTCAGACTAGTGCAATAGGAAATGAACACAAAATAAATACTGATTTAAAAATATATGGATGCATGACTTTGAACAGGACAAACTGAATTGTGGCATTTCTGATCAATCTTCTTCTTATATATGGTTAAAAAGTATGATAAATAGTAGGAGCATTAACATTTGAGAAAGGACTGAGGTTGAAACGCAACTCAAATTGCAATTTTGATCTGATTGTGATCACTTGTGCAGTGAAAGAAGATTAGTAAGAAGATTATACGTCTGGTTCAAGTCTGATTGTAAAAAGTAGTATTATTAAGGAAACTTTGTTGTAAATTGGATTAGACCTGGTTAAGTCCTAGTTGATACCTGAATATGATTCAGTCTTGATGTATAATTGTTTTCTAAGATGGTTTTGAGGTGGTGCCAACAGTTAGAGAACCATTGGTACACAGACAGACCAATGGAGCCTGAAATGGGGATTTTGTAGTTCGTGGTTTGCGGCCTGCCCTGTAGTTTTTAATGAAAACTATTTTCCACCACTGACAAATCGTGCATACACAAGGAATACAAAACACTGTTTACTCAAGAGCCTATATAGTGGGCTGTGTAATCAATCTAAATTTAAAGGTGCTGAAGCTGGAATTGTGTTTTGTTTCATTCACACGTTTAGGTAACCCTTTATTATTAGTTTGTCTGTATCGCCAAAGCTTAAAATGCTCAGTTCAACCTTGTGTTGTCAGTTCAGTTTTGTTCAATAGAAATAAGCAGTTCCACCGATTAAGGTATCTAAATGACGCTAGTAAAGGTGTACAGAGTTTACAAAAACACAGTGGATCGTTTCTTGTATTACCTAATAACATCACAAGGTGGAACAAAGTCTTTTCTGCCTATATATGCATGGTTTGGGTGTTAAACATGTGCGAATGAAACAAAACACATCTCCAGGTATGTTTTTGATTAGGAAACTACATGGAGAAAATGGAGTAATATGGGCCCTTTAACTGAGATTCAGTCATATCATGTATTTTGTCTATTCTTTGTGGTAATGATTAAAAGTCTGTATAGTTCATAAAATGAATACTGAAAACTACTGGCTTTTCGCAACTTCTGAGTTCATGACCAATGATACATCCCACCCACTCACAGGGCCGTGATGTTATGACAGATTCTTTGTGACAAGGACAGCATTACTATCCAGTAAAATGACTTATGAATAATAAATGTACAACGTATATATTCAAATAAAACCTTTTACCACAAAACTGACAAAACTGGCTCATGAAAATTAAACTGACAACAAGATTTACATAAATCACTTGTTTGTGTTTCCAACTTTTGGTTTGGGAGTTCATCATCTGCTTGTTTCTATGGATATGCCATTGCTCTGCTTGGAATGTTCCACAGGATGACACTGCCTTACATTTGGTTTTATTGCTCAAATATTGTTAGAAAAACAGGTATTCTGAATATAAGCGAGGTTGCCTCTCCACAAATTTGATCTGTAACTTGATCTGGTTTAGTCTCCATGAAAGAATGGTTTAGTACCATACTGTAAAACATTCCTGACGAAATAATAACATCTCCATGAAAAAAAGCATTTGACGGACCTTTCACCAGAAAAGTTACAAAACGTACCTTTAATACCAGTCAAAATCTGCTGCAGTTATTCCAAGAAAAGAAAAACAAACCCAAGAGGAATCATTTAGCACCAAAACTATGTAATCTCGTCTTATTTAGCAACTTTTACCTCAATTACTTCTGAAAAGACTGCATCCATTTGTTGTGGCCTTATGAGAGATATTTTTGCGAGTCATTTTTGTGCCTGCGTCTGTGTGAATCCGGCAGAGATGTGAGAGTAACACAGGGAGGGGAGGAATGTGTCAGGAGAGTGCAGTGTAGCGCCTCATGCACAACCCGAGCTGAACCGATCTGCTGTTCTATGCAAAAGTACGCGCTGACTGCAGCTAACAGCCTCTCTGCTACACGTTAAGCACTGGATTACCATCTAAAGTGTTTATTGGGAAACTTTATAGTGCTGTTTATTGGACTGTCGCCACGGAATTAGCATCCGAGGCTGAAATTCACACAAGATTTCAATTAGCACTCGTTGGTAAAGAGGATAAGTGACAGCAGTGTACATGGTGTGAACTGTGTTGACAGAAGAGCTACAGAATGTATTGCGTTATTACTGTCATTGTGAAATTAACGGTTGCCGGTTAAAATTTCATTGTAAAAATGATTCAGCTTATTCGACTGCACTGTGTTTGTAGGAAAATCGGTGTCGGTTTTGCCATAGTCACACCACAATATTTTGTAAATGAGTAAACCAGTGCAACTGGGCTTCAACAGAGGGTATTTTTGGAAAGTTAAGCCAAGTCAAGTTTATTTAAAAAACACATAAAAAAGGACCATGGGTGCCCAAAGTGCTGTACAAAGGTAATATAAAGTACACGCTAATACATATAAACACAATACAACATTACAATACAAAAAGCCAGTGCATACAGATGAGTTTTCAACAAAGATTTAAAAATATTTAAAAATTGGGTTGTTCTAATACCCAGAGGAAGACTGTTCCAGAGTCTGGGACCAGCTACAGCTACTGATTGCATTAAAGTCACAGTTAAATTGTGTGTATTGCATTAAAAAAACATTACTCCTTACTCTGACCAGGCTTGCATCTCCACAAACCTCACTATTATTTGGCGGGGAGAGGGTTCTTCCAGCATGCCTACATGTACATGTTGTTCCTTTGCGTATAATATTCCACAGTATGAGAAAGAATGTATTAACTCTAGAAAGAATTTTGCGTAGTTTTAGTTTTCCGTGAAATCATGCAGTTGATGGGCCACTTCCAGAAAGTTACATAGTGTGACTTTAAATATCAGACAAAATTATTTACAATGATGGATGCAGTGTAGAACATAAAGGAGCAGTTGACAATCTTCAGTATATTGCCTTTAAAATGTAACATTCACCTAAGACAAGTGGGTGAGGAGAGGCGTCTGTTTTAAGCTGAGAGCTGCATTAAACAGAAAATCACTGAATCACAATGATAATATCATCAAACCACAAATCATCACGGATCAGATCACAATATTGCCAAGCCCTTAAAGTCATTCATGACTGATTTGGTCCTTGAGTAAACATAGTAATCCTGATATGGACTAGGTCTGGTCATGTTCTAGCCCTAGTTTAGCCAAGGTCTAATCCAAAAGTGATGTACGTGAAGGGTGAATGTATTCTAAAAACAACGATTTGCAATTTATCCTACAAATAAATAATAACTTTATAGGTGCACATAGGTGTTCTACCGTTTGACATTACACTTAACTCTTGCACATTTATTCAATTTCTAGTATTTTTTTCTTTCTGTAGCGCCATCTCTCCACAGATCTTACCCATAACTAGGTGATGGTATCACTGTGTAAACAGATTTCCAATGCCACACATTAAGATATTAAAGGCGCAGTTTAGTCGATTAAGTGGTGACTTAATCTTAATCAACCAAAAATTGTATTAATTAGAAGTTAATGAGTAAGTGACTAAACTGAACATTTGGTCTTTATTTGTAAGATCATTGAACTCATGATTCACAAGTTTAATCTGTCTTTAAATTGTTTCTTTTTGGTATAAATTGTTATTTTTGAATGATCTTCTGTGTAGTCATAAGTTGGAGGCAGATGTTTTGAGATGTATCATAGGCTCATTAGTTCACTAATCAAACAGCAGGACATGTCTTTAGTTGACCAAGAATTTCTTTAGTCCTAAATCCTAATGGCCCAAGTCCAGCCCAAATGGAGACAAGTAGATGGCATGCCCTTCTCCAGAAACACAGAATACTTTTACAGGGCCTATATTACACTACACATATTACACTTTTGTTGTTTCCTCATCAGAAACATACGGAGCTGTATCTTGTTTCATTCACAAACCCTGCATAATTAGTCTGAGATCTTCTATCAAACAGGAGACACACTGTTCCACCTCGTGACATCATGTGGTAATACAGATAGCGCTCCACTGTGTTTTTAAACTCCATGCACCTTCACTAAAATCATGGATGATTTCAGCCCTGGAATTGCTGATCTCTACTGAACAAAAGGTAAAAGGAGCTGTTAACTTCAAAACTACCAGTTCATATCACAAGGTGGAACAGAGCATTGTGCGCTTTGGATACAGCCTAATTGAACAAAATGCAACTCCACGTTTTTGAGGAGACAACATTACAATATGGGTTAAAGCTCACAAGAGTCAATTGTGCGTAATAGAGGATCCTTAAGTTAGACAGATACCACAATATTCTCCACAGTACAAGTTATCCTATATAGAGCAGCCCTGGTTGACAGAATTGTAGTGACACCCTGTTTATTGCACATAAGTCCACCTGACGTGTGCTCGGGCTCCTCGGGTCATGTGGGAGAACATGTGACAGCCGCACCAGTCACATGGTCCAGGAGGAGTTGTTGGGGACGGACTCTTGACATATACTCTCTATGTGTTTATGACAAATGAACAGGCTCTGAACTCCACAGAAGGTCACAAAACAGAAACATCCATGAATCATCACATTCCCACGAGCTGAAGCACACCGGAGACAATGGCAGGCTTAGTTCAGGCAGGGCTTTGCGTATTGTCAACTGTGGTATGTGCACGACTTGTCAATCCTATTTCAAAATACTGAGATTTCGAAACATCAGCGAGTATTCGGACTTACTGTACATTTTTATTGGCAATCAATTTAAAAACACTTTAAAAGCTTCATATAACACTATTTTCTGATCTGTGTTATAATGTTGGTTCCTCATCATAAACATACCTGGAATTGTGTTTTGGTTCATTCACACATGTTTAACACACAAACCCAGCATATTTACGCATTTACGCAATTCTCTCAAACAGAAACACTCTGTTACACATTGTGTAGATGTAGACAGACTAGTGATAAAGGGCTTATCAAACAAAACACAACTCTGAGTGAGCTTTTGATGAGGTAACAACATTCTAACATGGCTAGAAGCTAACAAGAGCTGATTTTGCATAATGTAGGATCTTTAATATGTGCAACTTGTATAGAAATGTAGACAGATCCTACACAACAACAAACCAGACAGCAAGAAATGTCAACCAGTGGCATTCTAAAAGTGTAACAAGAGACTTACTGTTCGTTGATGACAAAGATGCAGTTGTCTTGAGAAGGGACGCAGGAGACAGGATGCTTGCAGGTCACCTTCCGTTCATTGTGACTGAACACAAGAAAAAGAAAGTAGAAGTTAGTATTGAGTTGTTCATATGGTAAAAACAGTTTATTGAACATAAATAAGGTGAACTACGCAACTGTTCTAGTGGAGAGTCTGGCACATGTTTGTCTCCATGGAGATGTTACTGCTTCACATGGAAAGTCCTGCAGTATGGTATTAAACAAGTAACAGGTTAGCTCTATGGAGAGGCAACCCCACACAATGTTTTTTGTTTCTTTATTTTTTAAGATTAACACCTAATGCATGATTGATTACAAACAAGTTAGATATGTTTAATGCTGAATAGTGGAGGATTTCAGGCAAAACAATATCCCGTAATATATCCACGTGGAGACAAACAGGAGTCCGACCCCCAACAAAAAATGTTACACTGAGTAACTATAAAAAAAACTGTTATGTACCAACTAACCAAGAAATTAGAAAGAGCTTACAGAAAGATTAGCTATTATATTTCAATGCAAAACACATAGAAAGTGGTACAGTAATAAAAATGCAGAACGTTGCCAGCTATTCTGATGAGTAAGTTGCTGTCATGAAATGCAAACATAATAGACCAAAATGTATTTGTCTGTCACTTTATACCATTATTAAATAGAAACAACACATGCAGTTCTTTTATGCATTTGTTTTTGTATACACTCTACTCAACATCACCTTTTCCGAATTTGGTTTGTCTAACATTATTAGGCTTGGAAATCAAAATCCCAACTTGCAACAGAAAACTCTGACAATATTACATACCATCCTACATACAGAATAAGGAGTTAGAAAATATGCCACCCAAGCTCTACAGTCCAATTTGAGAGGCCCACAGCTACCTCCAGCCTTCATAATTAGCCCAATCTCAGAACCAGGAGTATGCTACGGCATCCATTTATAATAGCACAGAGCATACACTGACCACAATGTTTATAATCTGAACAGCCCAGAGGGTCAATAAACTCCAGGCAGAAATGATTAACAGTAATAGCTGTGGTTAATTGCCAATTATAATTTTGTTTGTTCAGTATCATCTGATAATGGCGAGGCAGGCAGTTCAATGGCATCCATCACTTTTATACATTCCCATAAAAATCAATAGGTTTCATATCACGTGCAGATTAAGTGCTGTCAGGGCTGGTCTGTGGGAGACAGTGAATACTACCACTGTATATGAGGGGAACAGAGGTTGACACGTGAAGAAAATCTGAACCCAGTCTGAACTCAAATTAAGGTACATTGATTTTTTTTTTGTATAGTTTGACAGTAAATAAAACAATTGAGGTCTGTTTTTCAAAATAGACAGGAGAGAATGCATGATGAGGGAGGAAGGGGGAAACCAGGAGTTGACAGACAGAAGAAAATACTCTGCAATAACAATTTTTAAACAATGAGATGATGATTTTGGCTCCATGGAAAGAGCATCTGCACCTGTTGCTTGTTTGGAGAAAGGAAACCTGTTTATACAATACATTTGACATATTCACAGTTTTGATGATTAGTTTGATTTGTCTGTGTAAGTAATGGATTAACAAAAAAATACTGAAATAGTAATGTATTGTAGAATATCCAATATATTGATTGCTATATGTATCAGAAAAAAATAGATAATATCGAATTGTGAGCTGCGAGTGATTCGCAGCCAGGTCATTACACTTCACTGATGTAAACACTGCAGGCTGAATATTTTGTGAGAAATTTCTACTTTTTTCAAGAATTGCAATTGTGATTAGCTGACTGATTTATTTAGGATGCTGTTAAGTTCATATTTAAACATGTCCAGAAGAAATGGCTAAAAACAGAAATACGAACTGACAAATCAATACAAGAATCAGATTTCAGGAAATGTATACTTT
Organism: Scartelaos histophorus; assembly: GCA_000787155.1. Taxonomy (NCBI): domain Eukaryota; kingdom Metazoa; phylum Chordata; class Actinopteri; order Gobiiformes; family Gobiidae; genus Scartelaos; species Scartelaos histophorus. Next base: position 33,011 of record KN493809.1, on the reverse strand, counting down.
GTACAGAACTAAACTACAGGGTTAGCAGTTTTTCTGAAGAGTAAGATTATTTTTGGTGGAGGAAATGATGGTACTTCAAAAATTGCAGCCTTTGCGATTTTGCTAATTATGTCCATTCAAATGATTAGTCTTGCAGCGCTAATACACTCTTCAAATAATTTATATTTAGAATTTGAACTTTAATGATCCACAAGAGAAATTATTTGGACACAGCTCACACATCACAATAATCACTAAATAAGCAGCAAAATAGCAAGAGACTGGTGTCAAATAAGGTATAATTACAAAAAAACTAGCCTTCTCATCTTTCTTGAAAGATGAAAACATGTCTATGACTTGTATATAGTACTGCACATTTTAAAAACATGTAATATTTGTCCAGATTCTCTCTCCTGCAGCATATTTGAGAAGAGAATATAAGTCAACGCAGTCTCTGTAGTGTTAACAACATCCTTGGGCTACCAGAACTGCTTTTATTCACTCACTGGACGTCCACTCAACTGCAAAACTTCCCCTCCCTCCAGCTGCACTACAAACGCATAGGAGTGGACCAAAAATAACAGCGTTTTACTGAAAAGAGCAAATACCAGGACTGAAATGGTGGGGTTGGTTTCATGCTTACCACAGCACTGGTCTATAATTAGTGGAGCCACTGTTGGCAGAGCAGTGCTCGGTGCGGTCTTCATGCAGCAGACCAATGGCACCGGGTTTTTCTTTAGAATTGTCCTGCAACACTGCAAACTGCACATGGCGATAAACCAGATTGAGCTTTTATGCAAGATTTAAATCCTGAGTAAATAAAAAGTCTTAGTGGATTAAGTGTGGACATGAAAGGCATGAACAGATGTGGAAGATGCCTTATCAAAGAAATAATAATATAAAAAATGCATTACAACTTTAATTAATAAATAAGTATTCAAGAAACCCCATACTGTCAGAAAAAAAAAAAGACAGTAAAGAATACTGAAACAAATGTATGCCACTGCTACAATAATTCATGGTCAGATTTAAACCACAAAAAATTTGAAATCTAAAATATTGTTTAAAAAATACGAGGAGCAATAAATAAACAGCAGCATATTTCTCGTATAGCCAAAAAATAACCAAGAATTTCACAGTAGTCCAAAGAAAATGCACATGTATAAATACTGAACCCCAAAATAAACTGTTCCAGGTATCAATGAACACGTCATAGTAATTATTATTAAATGGTAGTTATCGTGATAGGCCTACCCCATACAATTGAGTGTTCCAGTATTTAGTAACAAGTACTTGTTGCAACTAGTACATCATTTACTATATCATCTGGTACAACCATTCCAGTACCTATTCTTACCACACCCTAAATTAACTACAAGTCAAAAGGTCATATAGGCTTACTTGTCTAAAACTAAAAGCTCTTGATTTCCATCTGTGAGCATACAAAAAAAACAAATTACTCAGCAAGTGCTTCAGTAAAGCCTTAAATACACAAAGTACAGTCAACTGGATCTCCTTAATCCAATAGGAACTCAATGTCTAACTCCATTATATCATCAGTCAAATTAATGAGTAGCATCAGGGTGTAAAGCATAGTACACTACGGGCAATAAAACATGGCAAAGAGCCAGAGTAAACATGTCCAAGCTCAGGCAAACCACAAGCTATTCATTCAAGGAGACATGCACATAGAGGATAGCCTTAAGTCAACTCAGTAGGCTACATCGTTATTGACAAGACATTCAAAATCGGAAAAGTTTTGTGTATTTATTGTTATGCAGCTAATGCTATTGAAGCCTATTGTTGACAATGACTAATAACGGCAAATATGACACTGTTTTGAATGAGTTGACAGTTTGCATCCGCAATGATCAGAACCAGAATGAAGTAATAATTGGCAGGAAGTTTGTTGTTTTCCACCATGCATTAGATTACCAGTAGTCATTCCAATTTTTCCAACGGTGACACTACATACAGAGTTACAGGATAGTTACAAAAGCATCTGTTTTTTCAATAATGTAGATATTTCTACATTTACATGGCACTCCATACAAATGTACAACAACTCACCCTTATGTAATAGATAAAATGACAGAACTTTCTGTCACGTCAATCACAATTTCATCTTTGCGCCGTTTTCTCGACCTCTTGTATACAGCTGAGAGATATACCTGCATAACTTTTTCCTTGCATACGTATATATATTTATTTATTATATACCTATATTCATTCATATAATTATGCCTTATTTGACATCAGTCTCTTGTTATTTTTCCTACTTATTATGTATTATTATTATTAATTTCTTATTAACATTTATACTAATTATACCAAAATAATTTCCCTTGTGGATCAATAAACTCTGTTTAGGTCGAAGTCTAAAAAGAGTCATGGAATAACCCAATAAGCTGCTGGTAAATACATTTAAACTTTTAAATGTTTAGTATTTAGTACAGGTGTGCATTGACTTGAGTCTGACAACACAATACATATCATAATATGCAGGTCACGATTTGATATATCACGATATATCCCAATACTAAAACATTTAATGATATATTGCGATTTGTCGATAATTACTTCTATTAATACAGTTTACTGCACCTTCACAAGAACACAACTGTATGAAATAGAATTTATAAAAATGTTTAAATTATCAGAACAGTGAATGTGAAAAATATTTAAAACATTGATCTGGATGCTTTTTGAATTGATTTAAGAATTGTGCAATGAAGTATCACAATATATCACTGAATCTATGTTTTCATACGTCCAGTATTTATGATCTTATCAGAAAATCGTCTTTGGTTTCACATTATGTGAACTGAAAATTCTGATTTGACGACACAGTGCTGGTCACATGTCTCAATCTTGTTGACCTCTTCAGTTTTTAGAATGTGAACCTATTAGGCCAAACTTCCAAAGCTATAACCCCCTTCTAAAATTAACAGGGGGGCACTTGTAAGTTTGAACAGATGTTCAGAGGGACACGTGTGCACTGTCACTGTTGGAAAATAGAAAGACGGACGACCACTGTGACTGACAAGGAGAACATCAAAGTGTCGCCGTGGAAACAGGATATGGACAGGACCATTAGAAGAGCTCTGAAACATTCCAAACATGATCATGTCACTCGCGGGACAGTCCGTTCTTAGCATCATCTCGTGGTAAACATGGCAGTTATGTAGGAAGTAAAGTAACACAGGCGTGGTCCACAGTCAGAAAAAGTCCATGGACCACAGTGGAAAGAGAATCCTCGTCATCAGCAGTGTCTTTTTAAAACTTGGTCTGGAAATTCAAATGGGATGAAGTATGTGTAAAAAGATGAGTTTGTGCTGATATAACTGACTGAAAGTCCACATAGGGAACATACTGACATAAAATATTGACAAAACAATGTGCACACTTCTGGCTGGACTATACACTCTAACTGCTTATGGACACAGATCAATTGTTTCTATATTTTTACAACACAACACAAGAAGTTTTTTCCAAATTATACTAGACACATTTTGCCATTTCCCACTGAAAGTTGAATATGCAGGACATAACAGAAATTTTGAGAAAAAGTTAATTCAATGTGTGAAATTGAAAAGGTACTAAAGCAAAATCATACTAAAAAATCTAAGGTGAAAAAACAACTCTGCGCAACACAAAATAGTGGCAATCCTAGTAGTACTATAGTAACATTTTTTGAGTACTGTGACTTTGCAAAATCTCCATTTTTCCTTATTTGACCTAATGGATGAATGAGGTTTCTTATGAATCATGTAACATTTTAGAACAGCGCATTTAATGGTCTATAAACCTACAATAAAAACTTATGCCACACATAATTTTCTTAATTTAAATCATCACTATTGGAAGTATGTTTTCCAAATATAGCATGGACCAAGCCTTGAATGCACCAAGGTCTGTGGTCTGTGGTCAGTCCCAGCAGCCGTCAAAGCCTGTAAAGCATATGGTAACATTTTGACTAGAGCGGGGGCTGTAATATTGTACAATCCTACTTAGCGTTCTTAGGAAGATCTTTGTGTTTGCACTGAAGAGAGGTTGTTTTGGTCACCTCTTCACCTTCCATAGGAAAAGATAAGAGTAACTAGTGACCACCCCGCTGCGTTTATAAGGGGCCACTCCTCGTTATGTTCACTTGGTTCTGGACTCTCTTAGCTGAAATAATTAGTTGAGCGCCACCACAGTAATAAAGAGCTTAGAGTGTGTGGGGTCAACGCTCACGAGGCTTTAGTGTTTTATTGTCCTGGGTGGGAGTTTGGCCCAGCCCCCTGCCCCGACTACAGTTTAACCAAAAACAAGTGAGGGCTTCCACAAGTGTTCCTCACGTTAGCCAGGAATGAAGCGCGGCGAGGGGGAGCAAGTGTCCTGACAGGTCCTGCTACTGAAATATTTGAGAGGGATGAAAGCCAAAAACAGCATATTTTCAGAATTATTGAAATAGGAAATGGAGTGGATTTGAGTAAGGCTATACGAGTTTGACTTTAGATTCTTGATGGAATTCAAAACACAATACACATATATAAAAAGAAAAAAAATATATATAATTTTAAGGCCCTCTATTAGCAAAGTATCTGTTTTCATTTGCAGGTGTTTATTTGGTATTGGTTTGCTTTTATGCCAGATGCCCTTTCTGACACATAAGTCCATGATCTAGGCAAGAGACCAGAACATTTCTACACAAAGCGGAAACCAAAAAATTTCTTTTATTTACTGTGAAATACCAGATAAAAATAAAAATGCTTTATCTACCAGCAAACTATACTAGAATTAAGTTTTTGTTATATTTGTAATCCTGTTGAGACGGAGCTGTGTCTTGTTTAGTCACCATGGACATTTATGAGAGAACACAACTGAACTGTCTCAATAATCCCTTATATATTGCAGTCCAAAATGATAGCCTTCCTCTGATTGCTGAAGATTGCTGTATAATTTGTGGCGTACAGGTGGAGGACTGAAACGTGTCTACTCCGAGGCAGACGTCACGAAACACATTCCACGTCGAGCCCCTTTAAGCTCCTCTTTATGTTACCTATCTGTCTGAGACCCTTGACTCTTGAGGTCAAACAGTCTTCAACATGTCGCTGTGGCTAAGTATATGACACCTACATGCACATGATATGGGATTGATGGTGAAAAGGAACATATTTTTTGGTTGTTTGTTTGTTTGTTTTCTCAAGAAATTTAAGAAGGGCATGTGAGGGGAGGGGTTTCAGGTGTGTCAGGAAGGCAAAAATAACTATTCTCATTTTTTTGGGAGGAGGCAATATTTAGACATTATATCATTTGAATATAAATGTGCTAATAAATGTCTTTAAATGTACTAGTTGAGGTTAAAAATCAGACTAAAGTGAAGGCCAACAGCAGTGCAGAAATCATTTAATATAATTTGATCATAGTTGTATACCCTTATTTAAGTTCTGTTATGTTTTTAGCAGCATTTTTTTCAACCTCAGCAGTAACAGCACCATTTCCAATCCATGAATATGCACATCGTGAACTTTAAACCCATGTCGTACATTTCACTCAAGACATCTTGTTAACAACCTTACAAACGCCATTTGCTTCCATCTAAATCTTACCTTACCGCTGCTATACCTGCATAGCACAGCAAGGTCCTCTAACCAAATGTAAGTACGCTCCAATTATCCTGGCTTTTCTTGATGATTAATTCTCTTGTCAGTGTTCATAAATCTAATCCTATTACACAAGAAGAGACCTGGCTGAGGGAAGAAAAGAGCATTGAGGGCGGTTTGATAGGGCCACATTATCAGGTGAGGCCCAAAGACCGGTCCAATGCTGGTGTATGCCCTGTACAGCGGTGAAGGGACGGACAGTTGTTGGGGGTAGTGAATAGGCTCGTACACAAAGGCTGAGCTGAATAAGCAGAAAGGGCTGTGGTGTGTACGGAGGTCTCAGGGGGGTATGTGAGGGGCAGCGGTAGATGGACAAAAAAACACAAAAAGCTGCGGGGGCTGGTCCCACATAAAAAGCAGTGCGGTAGCTTGAAGTTAAGTCAGAAAATAGACACTCATTAATACAATGTCCAGAGGTGGGGGGTAATTACTGCTATATATTTGGGTGGACTAACTTTTTGAATAGTTTGTACTTTTAGATTAATAAAAGTACAAACATTTAGATAATTAATAAGTAAATTATGAAAAATACTCAAGCACTTGTTGAGTTTGATTTATGTGAGTTTTATAGTGGACATTTAAAAATCACGTATTTCACTGCACAGAGAACAGTTTTAGTGTAAATGTTACTGCTGTAAAAATTTCCTCAGAATCAATAAAGTATCTCTCTCTTTTTCAAACAAAGCAAAACAATGCAACTTCACAAAATAGTTTCACAAGCATTGCAATAATAAAACAAATAGTAGTAAAAACAAGTATAATGCAATAAAACTACTGTTAAGCAACCACTACTTATCTTGAGTAATACTTGAGTGCAACTTTTTGGCAGCATATTGAGTTAAATCTACAACAAAAAAGTTTAAAGTCTTGTCTAGTCATGGATCTCTGCGTGGCTTTGACTTTCACTTTTACTTAAGTGTGAAAAGGCAGCTGCTCTTTCAGGCCACAAATCAGATTTTTCACAAACAATTCAATTAACAGCCTCCTCTCAGCAGCTGCGACATGGTGCAAACTGTGTCAAGGTGACACGCTGACTGATTTAGGAACCGTCTCTGAGCCTTGGGCAAGAACAAATGAGAAAACAAACATATTTTTAGAGAGTCACAGTGAATTAATTACTAATAAGTTACATAAAACATCAACTTTTGACCAAATGAATGCAAACTTTTCACCAGCATTGGGTCATGCAGATCCCACGATTGGTTCCTTTATCTTCTATTTCTGATTTAGTTCCTGTCATCATTTTAGTCACTTTCAGTGTTTCTTAAGCTTCCCCTTTGTGGCTTTTCATTTCAGTTTCAATAAAGCATATGATGAAGGAATGACTGGAAATTCTACAGAGATATGTAGGTTTACGGACAAGTGCGACCAGTGCTGAAAATAGCCTGTGTCTAATCAGGGCCAGCTCCTTACAGACATACTAGTAGGTAAGACACTCAGCCACCCGGAAATACATCTAGAAGAGTCATCTTTCTGCTTAACTCATATATTTCATGAATCTAATAAATGTTTGAGTTTTCTGTATTAGTATTCTTACGCCAGCGTGTCTCCATGGAGATGTTATTGCTTTGCCTAGATGTTTCCACCATACAGCGATCAATATACATGGAGACACAGGCCAAGTTACCGTTAAAATTTATAGAGAAAAAAAATGCTTTTTCACAATTAAAAACATACTGTAACAGAACAAATGCTGCATACTGTGGAACATTCCAGACAGAGCAATAACATTTCCAGACAAGAATGTGGCGAACCCTCCACCTGGAAAGTTGCAGAATGTACTTTTGAATAAATTTGAAAGTTTTGTAATTACTTTATATCAAATGAAGTACTGTTGTTACAGCCATTACGTCAACTTTTCTCGTTGATACAATAAACTCTATAATTACTTAAATTGACTATAAACAAGTACTTTGCTTTGGCCTGTTTACAATAAGCTTGGAGGCAACGATCTGCCCGCAACAGACCAAATGAAACATTTCTATTTCTGTTATTGCTATTTTCAGTACATTATCGGAGCTATAGTTGAAGTGCAGTGCAGATAAGACCGATCATATAGTGTTTAAATGTATGTAGGCACTTTGTACAAGTCTAAAGATCATGTTAACTGCAGTCATTGCCACACTATACAAACAGTTTGCAAAACCACCAACCAATAGTTCTAAAATTATGATATATGACACTCCATTTTGGTTAGTAGCCTATAACTTTGCCCACCCACACAGGATTTGGACCACATTCTTATTGAAAACATAAAATCTCTTCCCCGCACACACACATACTGCAGGTACAGTCTTATGGTGTGTTTAAATAATTCATGCCTTAAGAGACACCCTTTGAGGTCATTAAAAAACTAGTCAGGTCACTTCCTATGCTTCTAGGAATTTAAATACATCCAAAGAATGACTAAACAAAATCCCACATGTTACAAATCTCACCTATATCTCTATAGTGAAATACTGTATAATCTGGGATTGGAAAAAACAGGAGCTCAGGCCAGCACACAGTAATTATGGCTTAAATGAATGTGATTTAGTCTTGAGTCTCTTCCAGCCCTACAGTCCAGTTAGATTTAGGAAAAATATAATTTAGAGAAACTTGGAGAGTTTTTAAGTACTATCGAAAGTCTGCTTAGGTGCAGTGATAAACCCATTATTGGGAGATATGTTCTAAGAAAAGTAAAATATTGTATTTAAATCAGCTTTTCAATAAGAAGAATACAGAATACATCTCAAGCTCTTGATTCTCTAATTAAACTAAATCACAAAACATCACATATGTCATAGCAAGAGCACTGGTAAGATACAGTGAGAGCAAGAAGTAAGCACAGGATTCTCCAGCGAAGTGAGATTCTAACTCGGGTCCACCTGGTGGCATATGTTTACCGCATTTACTGTACGTGATTGACACCACGCTGTCTGAGCCTCGCTTTATGAAAGCTGCAAATACACTGTCTGCTCCTCATAAACGTAAGTAGCTTGTTCTTCTTGGCATTAACCACCACCGTTAAAGCCCTTTACACACCCACACCCCTAATGCATCCCAGTTATCAGCGTGTGAAGCCACTTGAGCACCGCATAAGATCAATGCGTAAAAGCGCTACTTACATTCAAAACCGCGAAGAAACGATCCTGCTTCCAAGGCCAGAAAAACGATCGAAACAAATGATACGTTTATCCAAAAGTGTAGCGTCAAAGCCAAGACTAGCAAAGACTTTTTCGCCACTTTTTCCCGTGGCGTGGGGATGCCCTGCTGCTAGTGCTGCTGCTGTGTTCAGGACAGGAGCTCCTCGCGGTGACTGCTGCGCGGCGCGCGCCACCGCGACTACGGCGCTGAAACCCGAGCGCGGTGACGTCACGGCCCGAGTGGAGACAGCACGCGGAGCCAGCGGCGATTTATGAGTGACTCGGAGCGAAATCACAAAGCAAACAGACAGCGTGGACCAGTTAGAAGGAAACGGGCGATAGCCAGAGGCGATCATTTCAGTGCGGCATAGGTACACACACACACACAGTCCCGTCCAACTCTCTGCATTCTGAGCAGTCATAAATACGAGTCATTCAAGGGTTAAAGCGCCTTCAGCGCACTAGTCTGTCACAACTGATCCAATGTTCTTTGGAGCATTTGAGGATAAGAATATAAAATATAAATATATGCCAAGAGAATTTAAACAACTCTTGTACAATCATCAAGTAATCATAAGGTCTAAACACTCATAAAATCTTAATTTAGGACGTTTAAAGCAACACAGCAGAACTTTGTGGAGGTGACACAACACTTTAAAGTTAGTTCTAAATGGATGGAGTAAGAGTAAGTAAGAGTCAGGTTTGTGAAGATGCAAGCATCACTACTTTTTTTTTGCTGAAAAGTTATGTGGTGGGGCTTTAAAGTGGGGACTTAAAGGACTTCTGTTTGTAAATACAATCAATAGAGCTTAGAAAAAAGATTAGCAGTCAGTAGTTGAATGTTAAGCTTCACATTGCTGCACCCATCCCTGCCCGGGCCCATTCTTGAGCATGTCCGAACAGAAAACCACGAGTGCACCGGGCCCTTTGAAGAAGACTCACCGTGGAGGTATTTGTTATTACAGGTTAACGCCATGGTGAGTGTTGACTTGCACAACTTTCTTTGTCTTCACCTCCAGGAAAAGTAATGGCATATGATATCTTAGTTCAGTTTGTATGTGTGTCCATCTCTGTTACATAGAGCTAGCAAAAGATATCTGATTTAGTCTTTTGAAAGGAGCAAAGTGGGGCAGAGCACTGAATAGCAAGTAGCAGCAGCAGGGAGCTAGCGGCTATTGTAGACATGAAAGCTTGCACAATGACCTGAGCCTGAAAACGCCTAGGAGCCAAACTAGCATCTATAGTCATCAATGTTAGAAGACGCAGGGACAGTCAATATAGCTCTTCAGTGAGTTTTAACTCTTTAGCTTCTTCACTGTACTCTGCAAATTTAGAACACACATGCATTTTTTATAAAGAACAAGCCAGGAAAATACTCCAAGTAATAGTAAAAGTAATATGTAAGCTCACAGCTATATAAATAAAGCATTGTGTATCCATTACACAAAAGAAGGGGGTGCACCAAAAGTCTTTCCCCAAATCTCCAGAGAGCCAGGCCCAAGGTTAAGCTCCAAGAAACATTTGCCACCTGAGGTTTACAATGGAAAAAACAGTATCATACAGCCAAGCCACATAAATAAATATTGTTTTGATTAAGATGTTTTTTGTTTTTTTTCTTATAATTTTTTCACGAGAGCAAAGAACAAAACTAACTTGTTTTATTTAAGAAATCTGTTATTTTTTAGTTTTTATCCACAGTTGCTTTTAGACTTCTTCAAATACTGAGATTTTAAAATAGCAGAAACCCTGAACTATAAGATATCCGAGTGAAAAATTTGGTCTAAATCTTTAGGTCAAGTTATCTCTTTTCCATTTGTTCAATTCCAGGTCATCAGTAACTTTACCTGGTGTTGTCATCTGCTCGTCTCTATGGAGCTAGATATGTTTAATGTCATACTCAAACATTCCAGGTAAAATAATAACATCTGTCAATCTTAAAATTTTCAATATGCATCCTTCAATTTAATTACTTTGACATGCGTAGTATGGCTAAGCTCTATTACAGTACTATAAAGTGAGTGACCTGGCCATCTGCAGGAAGGAGGACTGGCTCAAAGCAGGCAGTTTAACCATCTGTGTGAATAGGAGGACATATTTTATTCAGGGATCAATGTTTCCTGTCACTCCCCAATCAAACAGCAGCTCTCTGCACTCTGCACTGGCTCATTCATATTCAAGGCATGGGGAAGGCGGATTACAAACAGGCTTGCCAAATTTTATCATGACATGGCGATAATAGTATTTTTAATCAGTATCAAACTTTCTACAGGCTTGTTCAGTCTATGTGAGTGCATCCAATAGATAATTAAAAAGTCTAAGTCACCTTCACAGCGAGTGGGCTTGTGTGAATTACCCATACCTCATCAATGGGCTAAACACGCTCTAGTCATTTTCATGCCCTTTTCCATTTAGATTAGTCTTAAATTAAACCAGCTAGAGATGGTTAACACTCCCGTCTCTCAAATAAAAAGTACCACAATGACCAAGGCCAAACTTTGTATAATGTAACCCAAAACTACCAGTTTATAGGCGTACACGAAATGGTCTTCATGACAGACTTAGAACTGCACAGTGGTTAAATTCAGATTGGCTGATGTTATCACCGCAAAGTGGCTTGGCTCCACAACTCCTGTCTGGCTCAGACACTGTGAAATAACAATGGCTAGGTTAAGATGTGTTTAAAGGAATTATATTGTGCATTTTTACAGGGTTAAACTACTTTGTACACCGTATTACATTCTTGGTATTTCCTTCAGTTTAGCTTAGAATAATGCATGTGTAGAGACTATTGAGAATACACTGGCCTAAAATCAATCAATGACAAAAGCCTGACCAGATGGTGATAAGCTCGCATCTGCTGGCATATTGAAATCTAAAAGTATTCTCTGTCTAAGATAAAAACAAAACCTGCTAATTCTGCACTTCCTTTGTTGATTTGCCGAGACAAGTTGCGCACTGAAATGGTCAGAACAAGTTTTCTGAAGATCGATGGAATTTAATGGAGAATTACTTACGTGATGAGGAAGGAATTTTGAGCTCTAAAGAGGGTGACTAAGTAAACATGCAGGATTACTGAGACATGCGAATAAAGCAAAGCGCAACTCGATTTTAATGCGTGAATAATATTCCAGCAAATTACCAGAAATTGGTGAAAAACTGAAACACTGCATAATATGGACCTCGTAATGCCTCTGTTTACAGTATTGTGGTAGAATTATACAAGTAGCTCGAGTGTTGTAAAGAGAGGCAGGAGTCTAACAACCATCAGTACCAGACCTAGAGATGTGGACATTTAACACATTGTGATTGCTCATATTGCTCACGTAAGTCTGACTTTTTTCTATTGTAGGGAGTATTATAAGCTTTGATGACGTAGACCAGAAAACAAGGATTAAGCTGGACAAAAGGCAGTAAGAATAGCAAATATTTTGCTTTGTTGTAACTAAAATAAAATTATGAACCTTGGACAGTTCAACTTTGACCTATAAAATAATAATATAGCAGGGCCTTATACTGAATTTAGTAGACCAACAAAAATTTCCTATAGAGTCACAGGGCTGACAGAGACACACAAAGAGCAATCACTCTCAAATGCATTCATAAGACGCATTTTAGAGTCCTCAATTTGCCCAAAACATTTAGATAGTAAGAGAATGCAAGAGAGAATCCACAGTTACATGGGGAAAACATGCTAACAATACTGTAGTCAGCTGATCTGCTTCAACCCACAATTTCCTGGCTCAACCACTCTGGCCTCTTGCAATATTAAAACATATGCAGCATACATGGACAACTGAGAGATTTTACACTCATGCAGCTTACAGTTTATTTTCTACATAGTGAAAATGTACCTGGGACAGTGTAGTGGGCGCTGCTTTTAAGTGATTTGTTTGTAACTTGCCTCACCTGTATTCACGCTCACGCTGGAAAAGGATTAAAAAAAACACAGAGCACTCTCGCAATTATCAATGAGCAACCAAGTGTTTCAGCTGCAGCGGCTCTCCAGGCTCCCTCCGGTTCTCAGCTGACAGATGCCAAGGCAAGGCTTTCAGACTCATTAGCTGCCCACACAGAGCCTGGAGAGGCAGGCCGAGGGAAAAGCGACTAAGTGTTCACATGTTTATCCACTCTCAGAGGAAGCAGGCTCTCCTCTACCTGCCCACCCTCTTTTGGCAAATGTTTTTTTCCTCTTCCACCTACACACCTCGGCAGGCTCCTTTGTCGCCAACCACATGCGGTAATGCTCAGGACAGATGTAAGAGCAAGGATAAAGCCATTTTCTTTCAGCCTTACGGAGGAGCACAATATAGTACAAATTATAGTTGGAGATACTGCAATGTTCAAATTACCCACCATGAGAAATGTGTGGCCCTCTAGCTGTCTTCTGTTGATTTTAATTTCTAATTTTCTATTGCTAATTTTACTCTTTTACTTTTTATGTGTTTCCCTGATTTGCTTATTTACTTTTATGCTTAATTTTACGTGTTTGTAAAATGTGCTAATAAAGTTGGATTGGATTATTTCAGTTTTTTCAATGAAATATAACACAGTTTTTCCTTGTAATGTTTCACAGACAGTATGGAATTCAACAACAGAAATTTACAGGTCAGATCTGTGAAGTGGTGATCCTAATTTGTAAGGTATATTTGAGCAACAGAAACAGCTGTAATTGACCAAATGCAAGAAATTCAAATTCAATGCACTGCGGTGTAACATTCCACGCAAAGCAATGCAAGACCAAAAAGTTAATGCACCTTTAAAAGTAGTTGTAGTAGTATCCAACATTTGCAGAAAAAGTAATAGAAATGTTTTTTTGTTTTGTTTTTTTCCCCATTGCAAGTGTCTTACAAAGGGTGTGTGTGTTAGCAAACGGATAGGCTACAACAAGCAGAAAGACTACAATTAGCAGCTTGTCTTTAGGGAGGCAGGAGTGGTTAGGCTCTGGATGAGTGTTTGAGGAGGGAGGGGGCATACAAGGGGGAGGGGGTAATTAACTGTTTGTTGAGTGGAGCTGAAAGGCGGTAACTGATTCTTGACTGCAGCTGACATGCTCAACATGGGGAGCATCACTAAATAACAAATAATATTCTATAATTAAAAGAGTCTCACAAATATTGTTGAATGTGTTGCTAATAAAGTTTTTTTTTAAAGAAGGGTATCAAGCAATATCTTTTTTAGCTTTCGAGCATGCTATATATAGAGTGTTGTTCCCCCATTTGAGTAATTTTGCGATCTCTCTGGGGCCCTATTCAAACTCTCCTTGCGGTTAGCAGTAGACTCTATGCAATTCTCTGCCCACAAGCCGACTTCATCCATGCTCCCATAGGAAAATTCTCCATAAACAGAAAAAAGATACAATACTTGACAAATCTGATGTGCAGTAACTCAGTTAGTGGGATGTATGCTGATTATGTTGTGATAGCACTGTGAAGGGGGAGTGACTCTGCATGGAGAGTAAATAAAAATGTGCTGTAATAAAATATGTTGTATGTGGTTTTTGACAAATATAGTATTTTCACAACATTAAAAGGTAACATGGTGATCTAAATATGTTATGTGAATCAAAATACCCCCCAATTACGGCCAACTTAATTATAATATTTAATATAAAGTATTTTAGCATTTTAAATTAAAAAGTGAATGCCATTTTATATGGGATCAAAACGTTCAACGAAGCACTTAAATGTGTTTACACAGGCTAGCTAGAGAGCTAATTAGCAAAAGATCAAGGAAACCATAGCTACTTTTGCAGAGGCTAACAAAATGGACCAATCAATGAGGAAGTCAAAGTTACGCTCCCCGCGGCTGCCAGGAAGTCGAGTAGAGCTGAATCCACTGAACAGCCCATAATTACATGCACGGGCTGGGGATCACTGTCACACTGGAAATCAATAATCAGCATTCAGCTTTTGTACAAGGGAACATACTGTAATCTAAGAAATCATGTGAGGACAAGAACCAGAATCTACGTAGCAACCATGATGACTTAAGCAAGTTTAATAAGGGCTCGTTACAACCTATTTGTTTTTGTCATGTCATGTCTCCACTTATCAATTCTGCAATAAAAGGCCTCAAAGATTAAATGCTAACTTAATACCCAGTCTAGATACAAGTTTTGTTAGGCTACATTGCGGAACACTTTGACAGTTGTAAATGTGTTTATTACATGATTTTCAACATTATAATTTTTAGAAGAATATATAAATTTAAGGGGCCCATATTACACTATTTTCTGACTTGTGTTATTGTATTGTTTCCTCATCAAAAACATACGTGGCATTGTGTTTAGTTTCATACACACATCTTAAACAGACAAATCCTGCGAATTTAGGCTGTGTTCTTCTCTTAAACAGAAAACACAATTCCACATTCTGATGTCATGTGGTAATACAGGAAGTGCTCCACTGTGTTTTTAAACAGGTGTATGGACTCCTTCACTAGAATCATATGGATAATTTCCGCTCGGGAATTGTCAATCTCTACTTAACAAAAAGTAAAAGGCAGCTGTTTACCGCTTCATGATATCAGAAGGTGGAATAGAGAATTTTGAGCTTTGGAGATCTAGACAGACTAATAATAAAGAGTTACTAAAACATGTGTTAATAAAATAAAACACAACTCCAGACATATTTTTGAGGAGGTAACAGCATTATAAAATGGCTTAAAGCTCACAAGAGTCAATTTTGTGTAGTCCAAGACCTTTAAACATGTGACCACTCAGCCCACATCTGTACAGGAGTGGGTTGAAAATACAAAGTACTGCAGATTGACTGAAGCTTGTGATTCTTGAGCACAATGACAGCCGCGGTGAGTAATTTCACAGAGGGTCAGGAGAGAGGGGAGAGGTCGCCCCAGAGCTGCTCCACTGCCCCTGCTCTTTTGTGAGCCTTGGCAGGACCCACGGTCACAAATTCCAAAGTTAGCATATCAAGTCCAAAGAGCAGTCATCAAGAAGCACTCTAGCTAGTATACAGGCCCCACCCTTTCACTGACTTTCATCTCCATTAAACTCCCTGCATCAGCACTAAGTACAGTATCCCCGTCTGAAGTTATCAAAGAGAATGTAGACAGATGCTTTTACTTCTAACATCACAGCTTGTCAGCATCGAACCAACAAAGAGGCAATTTGGTTATGAATAATTTGAAAGGTATTATGTAGACGTAAACACAAGCAGCTAGAAAAGAAAGCAAATATGCTCACACTGTTCATCAGTTTTGTGCCCTCATCCATCCAAAGTAAGAATCGGAAAACAAGCAACAATGAAAAAAGAAACTCCAAAAGTATTAAATATTTAAACGTGTTTTGTAAAAGTAAGTGCAGGCAATAGGCTCGAACAAACAAATAGTGTTTAGAATGCAGAAATGTATGCAAGTTAGGGCTAAAGCTATACAACTGAATTGATTTCGACACTAAGGTGCAATAGACTCAATACCGATTCTGACACCAAAATTATAATTAAGAACACTTTTTCTTTAGACAGTAGAATGTAATTTCTAACATTAAATAATAGTACTTTCTTGCGGCCTTATATCTGTGTAATCCCTCAGTCGTCCAGGTAGGTTGCATAGTGGTCCGTGAGCGTCTAGTGGTTTATGTGATCTTTTACTTCTGATACAGCTCAAGATCATTTTAAAGCTGTTCAAGAAAGGACCATTTCTGTCCCGTGTATGTTTTCAGTATTGGTAAATGCTCAACCAACCATCTCTGCCACACAACTAATTAGGTCTCGATAGGCTCACTTCATTCTTTAATGTTCATTTCTTGCAACTTTCTGCATGTTCACATTTCCAGCATGACCAAAGCACTGTTGAGACTCTTCCCTCTTAATGTGTACTCAAAGGAAGCATAAAAGAAGAACACAGCTCATTGTTTTTGCTTAATGAATGTGTCAGCTAGTGTCTTGGCATGTAATGAGGCCATAGAGATGCTTAATGTTGGCTGTAGATGTGAGGCTATTAGCGGAAACCCCACCATGAGAAGGTGCCTGCAGAATCATGAAGAAAACTGATGATGCAGCAGGGTACAGATGTGTGCATTTGAGCAACACTTTCATTTAGATGTTTAAATTGTTTTTTATAAGGCTTACAGAACAGTTAAGATGCTAATTTCTACTTTAAAGGGCAAAGTCGGCGAAGACTAGAATTTAACAATTTATAAAAAATATAATTGTGATGTTCCTAATAACTAAGCACTTGCTAATAGATTTTCAGTTGTATTCAGGATTTAGTTCACAATGAGGGTTAAAGGTAAAAGGAGCACTATGTAACTTTTTTTTTTGCCGGCTGAATATATCTCCATTGAGAAGTCATAGCATTGCCAACAATGTTCCACAGTATATGGCATTAAAGGACCTGACTTTAAATGCTCTTTACATCATGACCTGTATGGTTTTAAATAGACCAATATTTGAATCACTAATACAGAAACTTCTTGAAAGGGTTGCTTTTTTCATCAGGCATATTGTTACTCAAAATCAAGGAAAACTTACTGCCTGACACCATCCTGGATACTTGACTCTCTGTCATGGTGTACTTTTAATAGCACCAAAATAATAGTCAGGAAATGGAGAGCTAGGACAAAACAACTGCATGACACTAGTAGTTTCTGTGTCATGGTGCAATATCACAGCATCAGAAAGGACTAAATGGGCAGGGCTAAAAGGTCAAACAAAGACATGTTCTTCACTCATGGTTTGAAATCAAGTCAGGTCCTTCAGCTTATCCTTCTTGTATTTATTCCATTAAAAGTTTTATTTTTTTTCACATGAGCATGCTCACCTCTCTATATATCTGATCTAATGTATAACTTGACCAGTTCTCACCTTTTTGTCTCCATGGAGCTAGATAACTTTAATGCCATAATTTCAGGAGATCAATAATATCTTCATGGAAACAGGCAGCAGGTGGCAGAACTGATACTGATAAATCAATAAAAGAATCATAAAAACATCAAAACATGCATAATGTTAGCAGCCTTTGTGATTTTCTAATTCTAACCATTAACATTCCAACTGTGATTTTGATCAAAATATGATAAAAATGTAGCCTTCGGGAAAACCATATCACTATTATGCCAAAATGAATTGAAAATTGTTCATCAAATGTTCAGCAATCAAGTTCACAGAAAGGAGACCAGAGACCAGCCGACTAGCACAAGAGTAGGAGAATAAAAGCAGCAGTCTGCTTTAGGTGGTTACAATAGGCTCCATAAACTCAAAGTTTTATGGCCCTCTCCTGTTTGAGAACCACACTAATTGTTTGAATGCATTGAATGAGACAAAGGCATTAAAATGTCAACAGAAGAATTTCTACTGAGAGAGTGAGATAAAGCAGCGTGGCAGGTGCAGATAATGGTCACTGGGCTGCAGCAGATAACATACAAGGCAAAAATGTCAATGGACAAGATGTTAAAAGTCAAACATGATGTGACATCAATGATCTGAAGTCTGCCTCTGGTTACTATGGCTGTAACAACTCATTATCTGGGACTGGATTGTGTTATTAACTATTGTCATTAGTACTTTGGACTATACATGCGAGAGCTTTGATCACAAAGATATTGTTATTTACAATATTAAATCCAAATGGCACTAGACTAATACATTTAGATAACAATATAAAGCATTCATACTACAAATATCCTGCATAAAAATCCTTAATATGCATATATTTTGCATAAATCCTTGTATATATGTGTGTGTGTGTGTGTGTGTGTGTGTGTGTGTGTATTTGTATAAAATTTACTTTAATTTAATTTTACTTTAAATAATTGTTTGAAGAATCTGTGATGGGCTGGCAGTTGACTGCTTGAATTATATCTAGTTACAGACCTAAAGGTGTTATTATGCAGTAGTAAGGAGGCTAAGTATAAGCATGCTGCTAATGCATGTTTATCGTGCACATCAGTGTGCGCAGTGGCAGCACAAAAAATCGGATACTTTTGATATAGAAACTACCATAGAGTTCCAAAGGGCCATGGAACTGCCCCAGAGTAGGAGAACTACTGCTATTCTGCCCTACTTGTGATTGAACCAATAATGTGAGAAAGTTCCTTGGCTTGTGGAGATTTGTGTCGGTCTGAGGACCGAGTGAATGGCCTCAATACGAGAGCAAAATCTAATCTCATCAACCACAGCTACACACAATTTGCACACAAGTTACACACACCATAGTAGTGCTGTTATTGACATCCACATGGTTTATGAAGGTTTATGAAAAAGTACTGCCACCAATAAGCTAATGAATGCACAGTACAGCACAAAAAAATAAGAATACTACCAAAGTGCAGTGCATATTCTTATTGCCTGGGATCCAGAATACACATTTCTAGAATACTCAACAAATATGTGAGTCTGGTCAATCAATAAAAATATCACAGGGGGCTGAAAAACATCCGATATTTCTGCATAATCTCTAAATCTCTAAATTTGTTAATCTGAGGTGAGATAAGTGATTTTTATTTTTAAATGACATGTGACCAATGAGCTCCTTTGTTTCACATGCCTCACTGAATAAAGACATCTGACCGAGCATGTTTGGTTCTGGCCTGAGATGCAACAGAACGTGTGGCTGTGAGGACCAGACTGGGCTCAATGTGTATTCAAAAATACTGAGAGATATCATTCTGAACTTGCAAAGTAAATATGTAATATAGGCTAAACTGGACAATGTGTGATTTTCGTTTTCACAAATCAGAAGAATTAAGCAGTGTTTATGCTTCATCATTTAAATTTTAAAATGCTCTGATTAAAGAACTAAAATCAGTATTGAATAAAATGAGATTTCTTTCATCCCATTTTCACACAACTATAACAATTTAGCATTCAAAAGAGATGAACAGTATTTTGGGTTTAATATTAATTGTACATCGATTTATTTGTACTATAGTGAAAAATACAATAGTACATACTTTACAGCTGAGATCATCAACATTTCCTGGGAGGGTGATTCACTCAGTAGGTGAGAGTGTGCCACGTCTATGAGGGTTGGTTACTCAAGTTTGACTTTAATCAGAGTTTTATTTCAACACAACCTGACCAGAAACAACTGACTTTGAAACTGCAACAGGAGAGTTAATTTTTACTGTTAAACAAGTCCACACAGGCTCTTGAAAATGCATGTTATTTACAATCTAAACACTTTTTGGCTCTGTTTGCTATAGTGTGCATAGTGTCACCATGGTAACTGATGAATATTCTGCCATACACATGTAGAAACCCCCTGCCTGATGTCAGTGTAAAGTATCAATACTGTATAGTGTAGAGGGTTGAATAATTAATGACTCTTGATGGTTTTTATATAAACAAGCACATTTACTGAGATTGGTTACTGTATTGTTGCGCACGTGTTATCATTGATAATATACATATCAAGGATGAATGGACTTAAGAGGTAGTATCCATATTCAATTGTTATATATTATTACTATTATAGGCTCTCAATGAACTGTGGCTTTATACTGAAAGCCTGGGGGCTCATAAAACAGAGGGAGACATCTGATCTAAATGAAAAGGCCCTCGGCTGGTTTGATTATCAGACTGGAATATTGGCGGTGATATAAGAATAAAACTGCAAAACTCTCTATTTGTGGGGAGCTGTATTGGACGTGTTAAGCTCCAGTGACTGTGAGGAGATCGAGGGCAGTGCTTGCTTCATGTCCGTCTGATTAGAGCTGAGATGACCGGCACAAGTGGGTCACAGTGGCAGACCGAGACATTCGGAGAGGCAGAGATGGACTAGATATACCAGCGCTGTGAGAAAGAGCATGTTATTTCAACTCAACTCAAGTACAGTGGATAAACTCTGTGCTCCATTCTCAAGTGTGTAATTGCAAAATGTGAAAATAAAGTAGGAATGGGTTATGTGCCAAAATATATCTTATAATTTTTTAGAGCCTGGATCATAATTTAAGTACATGTTGTGTCTTTGTGTGCTTTTAAAGAACACATACTATGCATTCTTGTGGCTTTAATTCCCTTTTAAACACGCTTTTGGTCACCTTGGGATTAGTATTTCACATTTTACAACTCCAGATAGGGCTGTGTCTACCACTGGAAAATGTACTGTATAAACTACAAATCAGTTTCCCAAGAGGTATTTAGGCTCCCTCTCTTGTCAGCAATGTGAATGAACAATAAATGCTTAGGCCAGGTGAATGCTATGCAAATACAGCCATAAGGTGGTTGTGAGCATAATTTCACAGCAGAAAAAAATACAATCCATCCAATCCATCCATTAAAAATGCAGAAGAAATTCAGTATTTGTACCTGTGACGCAACAATTCCAGAAAAATGCAAACTGATCTTTTTTGAGTGCTCAGAGAAGACAATTTTGGATGTTTTTGACAACAATATTCAAGTCAATCTAACTGTATTTATATAGCAATATAGCTTCAATATAACATTGTTAGAAGGTTAAAAAAATCATAGTAAATTTTCTTTAAGGAAAGCTAAAACATCCACATTTCGCTCTGATTGGTCAAATCCAGCTGGCGCTTACTCAGGGCATGACAAGAGCTGACCAACAGGTCAGAGGAGTGTGCGGGGGAAACACAGGGCTGCATAAACAAACACTCAATCACAACACCTCAGATTTCCAGTCATGGTCTACAACATGATTGGAATTGTGATTGCTGATATTTCCTTTTATTTGTTAGTTCAAAATAACAACACAATTCTGTTTCCATTATAAGACTTTTTGGCTGATTTGGGTTCTACAGTGAGTGAATGCATCTCTGTGTTGCAAAGCGTTTGTTTAGACACAGCTGTGAACTTGCAGTCGGGTCAGACCATATTTACTTAAGGCTGGCTCTTTTGTGAGTGTTGTTGATTGCAGCGTCAGAGTTATTTAGAAACAGAAGTCAAACATAAAGGCGCTCATTATGTTCACTGGACTGTCAAATATTCTATCTGTAGACAGCAGGACAGCAACTACAATGTGACTGTGTACATAAAGGAGAGGACATAGCACCAGGCATATGAAATATCTGAATAGTGGCAGGTAGTAATCAACAATGTAACTACATAACTGACCACTTAACTCTTTGTCTTCAGGAATTTTCTTTTCATTTAGCTAGAAGTATACTTTCAATTCCTTAAAGCAGTGACTGGGAGAAGCATTTTGCTGCTCTCTTCAAGCCTACGTATTTTTGTTCATTCTCAGACACATCAAATTTCAAAAACATGCCAGGTTGAACACTAAACTGTAGCTACAAAAACATAAACATAAACAGAAGAGAAAAGTAGTGCTCACATCACCTTATAGATCCGTGTTCACAACCAATGGTGTTTGTTAAGCAGCTTTGTCAACAACATGCAAAACTGTCAAAGTGCCTATGTAAAACATTCTCTTAAAGATTAAATGTTTAATAAGTGTGGCTTTCTAGGAAATAGTTTCCTGTGACATTTGGTTTGTGTGACTTTTTGGTTATTTAAGAAAGGCTTTTTTATATATGATTGCATAACTGTGGTGTTTACAGATTTACAGGACAGAAGATGCAAAAGAACAAAAAGTAAATGTATTTATTATATAATCAGATCTCAGATTAAGATTATAGGGATCGCATGATTTTTCATAGTTTTAAATTGTATTTGTAGATTTTAAAGAGTCGAGACAGAATGTGTACATGTATTGGCACAGCCACAGCCCCAGCTCGGTGTGGTCACTATTACCGTAGTATTATTAACCCCACTTCCACTTCATTTATGGATGTTGCTAAAATACATAAATATTTACAGGCTACATGGTAGACAGCAGGTTATGAAAGAATTCACTGACAAAAGCTTACATACTTCTGCATAACACATGTTAAAATATCATAAAATTAAACATATATATTTATAAATATCTTCATCATATGCCCCATTAGAAACTACACATCAGAGTTAAACCAGATTTCCCTTAAATAACCTCAAAAGGAAATCCCACATCACGTCCTGTACTTTGCCCTGTTAATCCATTTGTGAAATCGGGCCAATCAATGGTGGTCTGAAACAAGGACTTGGCAGCACAGACAAAATGAGGGCAGCTCTCAGCACTGGGCAGCTCGCTCTCTCCCTCATCACCTCTGATGGATCTAACTCTTGTCACCACACAGCCAAACTCCATCTGCAGCATTTTGATTTAAGGGAGAGTCTAAAAATATGTCCCCCTCCTCCGCTTGGATAAATCACATTAGAAGTACATTTTTGTCCGTTTGTAGGGAGGGCTTGGTCGCAGAGGTCAGGAGCAGTGGTGTTTTCTGTGGGTGCAGCTGCATGACTGAAATCGTGTGGGAAAAAAAAAAACAACAACATGCGCTCCTTCTGAGGTTCAAAACCGCGATAGAGCTCAGCACGCCTACCACTTTTCCACAGTACCCGTGCACAGGGGCCATATTGTTTCATACACAAACTCAATCTGATGTTAATCTTTGGGAGATTGGATAGCCAGGCCTGGACCAACAGCTGCAGCAGACAGGAGTGGAGTTATAGCAGGCTGTAAATCTCAATCCTGACAAGCAGAAGAGAGATAAGCTGAACAAAACTTGTGGTGTAAAGGAAAAGTTAAAAGAGACAGCTTTATAGGGGCATAGTTTTATAATTGTCTCAACTTTTTTTTTTTTTAAAGACAAATAAAGTCATGGGCAAAATTATAATCCATCTATTGTAAACCTTTCACTTCAAGTACATAAAATAATCTTTCTAAGCAGTAACGACCAGGGTTATCGTGATTCTAAAGTAGCAGAAGTAGCAGCAGCAATACTAGCAGCAGGAAGAGTAGCAGAAGCAAGTAGTAGTGATAGCAGTAGTAGTAGTAGTAGCAATGGCAGTTTAGTAGCAGTAGTAATAGTAGTAACAGTAGTAATGGTATGGTAGTAATAGTAGATGTTATGCAAGGGGTTAAAATGTTATCACATTAATGGGTATTCATGGATTTCACCTTCCTGTTCTAGAAAATATTGGATATTTGCTTTAAATTATTAATGGCAATCATCCTAATTTGCGATTGTTTTCCTTTCATGTTTGAAACAATGAGATAATGCAGCAAAGTAACGCAAAAATAATTAAATTAAATAATAATTAAATAATTTGCCTGGGACTGATCACACTTCCAGTATATATATTATTTATATATTTCTGTATTTTTACCTGTATCTTCTGCACTTTTTCTTCATAGCTGTTCTTAAATTTTGACTCTAATGTTAGCACAGTGCAAAAGCAGAGCACCGAGGAGAGAGAGGGGAGCTTTGTAAGTGGTTTGATTGATTGAAGTGGTTGAAACCTTCATCATGGTTGGATGAGCAGCTCCTATAGTAAAAAGCACTGATGGCCTCTGCACTGTACAATGCTCAAGGTAAAATGACCATTCTTCTATTACTTTGACAATTCACTTTTTTCCTCAAAATGTGTATTTTCGCTCTATAAAAAACACAAAAATAAGAAGAGAAGTCTGAAATTGTAATTGAAAATGTCATGGAGTGTGACAAGAAATTTCCAAGCCACAAATGATGTAGCAACTTAATTGAAACTTGCAAATAAACCAAGCACTCCGTTAACCATCTCATTACACTTGCTGGAGCAGTATGCAATGTCAGTTTTGCATTGATTTACTGCCCTCTGCTGGTTACGATGACTAAATACATTTTTCCACACAAGCCCCTGCCTGCTGCTATGACATGTGGTGCTGATCTAAGAGCTTATTATACATCACTTTCAGAAGCACAGGCGGATCCAGCTGGAGGAGGAGGAGGCACTCAGCGGGGCTATTCACACAACATACACACTCACCATCACAGCGAAAGCACTGTGAATCGGCATTTACTTTACAAAGGAGCATATAGACTATGAAAGGGCCCATATTACATTATTTTCTAATCTGTGTTATAATGTTTTCTTATCAAGCCAGGATTACTCAAGCATGTGCGAATGAAACAAAACACAACTCCAGGTATGTTTTTGAGGAGGTAACAACATTATAACATGGCTTAAAGATCACAAGAGTACATTTTGCATAATATATGACCTTAGCAATAGGAGGTGAGATGGCATAATAACTAATAATAAATATTACAATATCCACATATTCAGGTCTAATCTTAGTATGTTACATGGAAATGCACATTCTGTACTGAAACATAACCAAAATAATAAACCTAATGGTAGGGCTGCAAGATAAATGTCAATCAAATCAAAAATTTGCAAATAGTACCATCATTTCCTCCAAAAAAAACAACAAAATATTCTAATTCTGCATTAAAAGTGTTGCATAAAAGTCTGAAGTTAAGATCTGTACAAACATGTTCTGAAATATATAGTTTGTCATTTCATATATCAGTCTTCTGTCAATTCTCCTGGGCGTGTTTACGATATGAACTTTGAATAGAATCCTATTATTAAGACATAAATAGCAAATCTAATTGTTTTGGAAACAAAAACAACAGCGTGCAATTCAGGTAGCAGGACTCAAACAGCCACTCCTCAGTAAACAAGGAACAGGGCATGCTATGTGAACAGGCCCATATCTCACACACCAGATAGTGACTGGTACACCATGTGATAAAGGTTCTTGCTTAGCCTTAACACTTCTCTCTGAGACAAGCAGGTGACAAGACAAGGCCAAGTTACAGGTCAGATCTGTGTAGAGGCAACTCCATTCACAATATGAATCCATGGTTAGTAGTAATAATAGTAAAAGTATCACATGAAAAAATCTACTGTTGAAAAATGTACTTCAAGAGTAAAAATCTAAATTATTTCATGCATTTTGAGATGTAATAAAGCTTCAGATGTAGTGATTTTGATAATGATTGGTTGTGAATTTTCCTAGATGTTTTTATTTGTTTATTTGTGCTTTTGCTGAGAATCAAATTATGAAGGTAATTTGATTTTTCAGCAACAGATTTTTCAGCAACAGATTTTTCAGCGAGCATCATACAAAAATACTTTTACTTTTCAGCCATGTTGAGTAGAAAGTACAGATAACTGCTCTCAAATGTACTGAAGTATAAGTAAAAAGTCTAGTTTAAAATGTACTTTTGTATGTTAATGTACTTTTATTGTAAGTAAGGTACAGATACTTAACATTTGTACTTAAGTATAGTGCTTTACTACTATTACTTTATAGATAGATAGATAGATAGATAGATAGATAACATAAATTCTTCATAACATGAATGCATACATATTGTATTTTCGCCAACTATTAAATGTTCCCATCTACAGAAGATGTAATTGGTTGCAAAACAAAAACAATGAGCTGAGAACTGCCTTGACTTCTGCCGCAGCAAAACTCATGCATTTTTAAGAGTCACGGATGAGAGATTATTTGATCAAAGTCTGAGCAAACATTAAAAACTCAATCAGTTTGTGTGTCAGAAACAAAAACTTGATAAAAGAATAGCCTACATTTCATTTTCCTAAACTAGTCCAATCAAATGGGGTGAAAATACTTCAAAGTGTCTTTTATCTGGGCTGCTGAGTATACGTTCAGACAGTAACTCATTTGGTTAATGGCAGCACCGGAGGCAAAGGAAGCAGCTCACACAGACAACAGGAAGCTCAAACAGTTTCAGATCAGAGCCGCATCACAGCATCTGCTCTCACTGAAACCCCACACAGCAATTCAACCTCCCAGTGATGGGGCTGGAGGAGAAATGCTGTTTGATGAAGGTCCCCAGGACGGCTTATATTACATAACACACTGAGAAAATAGATATTGATACTTTGCAGCTGATGTCATCAACATTCTCTGGAGCTGTGAAGCTAACTGTAGACACTGCTCTGTCTGAGGCTCTGTCACTGAAATTAGACTGTAATCTGAGCTTTGTTTTAACACAATCTGACCATAAAGGACAGACTTAGTTAGAATTACAACAGCTGATCTGATTTACAAGTCCTTCTCACAGCCACAAGCTACATAGTATTAGCCAACTCAACGTTTTTGTTTAAAAAAAAAAAAATTTAATTGCACAGCCGAAGACCCCCATAGAAAAGATGAATACTGTGCACAGTAAAACTAATCCAAAAGAGCATTCAACACATGAATAATGTGTTGTTTGCTGTTATATGCAAAGGTTCCAAACAAGTGACAATTTTATTACTGTGAAATGCCAAGTCAAGTAAATACCAGTTTAAGTTAACATATATACACAGACATGGAGAAGAAAAGTAGCTTTGTACAAGTACAGTTGAACTACTTTTTCTGCAAGAGATTTGTGCATTATGGCAGAATCCATAAGGGACTGTAATTCTGTCTTTTCCATAAACAAGGATCTTATAAACAGGATAGAGGCCTCTGAAGACTCACATGGATCTGCAGTCAATATCACATAAACAGAGTTAATAAAAAGCAGCATATTAAACCTGTCCAAGAGTGACAGCCATGGGACTGCAGGGTGGAGACACATAAGAGTAAAATGCACACAATCTAATACTACTGAAATGAGGAGAGGATTACAAAAACTTAAAAAACACAAAATATTGAGTTAAAAGTAGTTTAATGTGATGATTTTCTTGATTTGAGTAGTTTCAAATTTATTAGCTATTATTCAAGTTAAATTATATGACCATGTTGGATTAAGGAACCATACCTATGTAGGATTTTGATTTTGAGCTTAATAATAAACTGTGTCCTCAGATGCAACGTAGACAATATAGTTCTCACTCAAAACAGTTGTAATGCTGACTTTATTCTTAACATTGTACATGATGGAGAACATGCTAGTGCGGCCTCTGCAGCTCAGTGAGGCGATTCTGGAGCTTTTACGTGAGACATGATAAATAATATCATAAGATAATATGAATGAGAAAACGTATATGTGCCCTGGTAAGGCACTGGTAACCCCGGTTCAGATGTGTTTGTAGTACCTGTCTTCCTTTATGTGAAACCGTCTAACTCTCAAAATAAATAAAAAAAAAACAAACAAAAAAAACAGTCATGATTAAATTATTAAAACTAGTTCAGAGATGTAAACATGTACGCAAAAACTACACAAGAAAAACCTCTGAGCTAAAGTAATTTTAAGTTATGTAGATTGCCTGTTCCACGTCAGCAGTTCTATTCATTCAAGTATCGCCATCACTCTGAGGTTCTTGATAAACAGAAGGAACAACTCAACAACAATGAGCAGGTGGAGGAAGGAAATGCTTAATGAGACAAAAGGTGTTATTTTCATCCGTCCAGTTCTTTCCTGAGCCTAAACTGGAAAAACAAGATCATGTGAATTCAAAGGATGCACTGCAGGGTGGAGAGGAGACAGTTTACAAATGCTTCATCAGAGGTCACACACTTTTATCAAATTTGAATATTCATTAAAAATGATAACGGAGTGTTGATACATCACACTGGTAATATAGTTTCTATAGAAGAAGTATTTGACATACGTTTTTTATCAAATACTGAAGTGTGTTTAGCACTGACTAGAGCCAACAGTGCTTCTTTGGTATTTGGCAAAAGAGCATATGTGCTGTGTACACATTTGCAGTGTCACCCAGAATGACTAATAAGGCTTCCTCTTCCATAAATAAACAATGAAAGCAAACATTCGGAGGCAGAGGACCGTCTTCAGTCCTGTTTCAAATCACAGCAGTCAGAGATTTAAAAGAGACTTGTTTCAACACCAACAGATGCTACACTGTCAAAGCAAATACCTAAAGCTAACATCTGCTCCAGAGATCCTCGAAATCAGACACAGCAAGTTTAACCAAGATTCAAAGAAACTATACTAGCAGTTACACAATACTTTTTACTTCATTGAGTCATTTCTCAGACCACTACTTTGCACTTCCACTTGAGTAATATTACTCTGAAGTAATGTTACTCTTCTCTACCCACTTCTGAGAGATTACAAACTGACTGTAGACTTAGATGAAAAGTAGAAGATAAGCCAAAACAGCTGTGTGATATTGACAAAAATTAATCAAATTTATCCCAAGGAAACACTGGTAACTGTACCCCTGGTTGGGAAACATTGCCTATACACAATAAAATATCTGACTCACCTTTTATATTGTGGTAGATCTGAAATATGATAAAGATAAATAATCTAAAATAGCTTTTTGTTCAATTGTTTGCCATAAAACTACCATCTGCAACACCCCTCACCTGGCCTTTGTTCAGGCTCACCTGTGATCTTTTCTTCTATCTGGCCAAAGCCGGCACAGTCTCAGACTACAGTAACGTAGACAGCATCTAGTGGTGATATGTGAGAATTACAACAGGGGCGGGTCGGCCAATCTAATTACAGCTGGTTACTTTAATTGCATTCCATTAAATTTAACTGCATTTAAATAATTATAGTAAATGCCTATTTCACAGCCATGTTTTATGCATTTGTTCATCCTCCAACTCCTGATTACTCACTAAAATATCCCATTAACAACACCACTGACCATTTAAATCTGATTAAAAGTAAATTCTCTATTAAATCGCCGTATCATTGCCTATCACTAAACTTGTGCACTGACCACATCCGCCCCCTCACTCATCGAGCCCTGACAGTCCAGTGGCAGGCTGCAATAAAACTGTCACATGTGAAAGAGATCCCCGGGCTTTTACTGTGAGTGAAGGAGGGAGACTACAATCACAGCATCAGTCTGAGCGGGCCTGTATTTAAGGGAGTGACCACCAGAGGTCTGCAGTCCTGCTCATTGTGAAGAGGGCTGTGAAGGGGAGCGAGGAGGAGAAAGAGGAGGAGGAGGAAGAGGTACTGCTGTTTTTATCTACAGACAACAAGTATTTCAACTACACTCACTATGTTATGGTTAGGTAAAATGTAATGTCCATTCAATATAACACATTATTTGGAGACATTGAGGAAAATTATGTAATCTGCTTGCTGAAGCTTGAATAAGACACATTTAAAAATTTAATATTATTCATATAAAACAAAAATATAACGTAGGTCAGATTACATGTGTTGTGACACTGATACAAGCAAAAATGCCTATAGTTTTAAAAATATGTTGGCAGGAAGGTCAGAAAACTAGGGCAGAATGTGGCTGTAAAGGGCTCATATTATGTATATTTCTGGTCTTTGATGTAATGTTGTGCAAATACATATCTGGAGTTGTGTTTTTATTTCTTTCACTCATGTTTAACACACAAACCCTGCATATTCTGTTCTTCTCTCAAACAGAAAACACTTTCCACCTTGTGATGTCAGCGCTCCACTGTGTTTTAGAATCAGTTGGATGATTTCAGACTTGGAATTGCCAATCTCTGAATAAAAAAAAATAAAAAGTAGCTTTTATCTTGAAAATTACTGCTTCATGACATCAAATGGTGGAACAGATCATTTTGAGCTCTGGAGATGTACATACTAACAACAAAGAATACTCAAACATGTGTGAATGAAACAAAACACAACTCCATACATGTTTTTGATGAGGTAACAACATTATAACATGGCTTAAAGCTCAAAAGAGAGTGCAGCACCAGAACTGTTTGGACCTGGTTTATGTGGTTATTATATCTATGAAACAAAAACTCTCTTTCTGTGTATTGTCTTCTCTAGCATGATAAAAAATAAGCTTCAAACTGTGGTGAAAATAATTAAATTACAAGATGTACTTGTTGTCAGTTTAAGTCATCAGGTTGTTATGACAGGGACATAATCCCGAACAAAGAATGATGAGGATCAGCATTGGAAATCATAATTTTGATTACTGATTCTTTTTAAATTTCATATCTTGTTCTCTGTCAGTTGAAGGATTATATCTTTATCAAGACATTTCCTTCATTACAACATTAAAATGCACTGGCTAGTCATTGTGCGATGATACATTTGCAGACTAAATGAGCTACCAACATGAGTCCATCCATCTGAAGCCTTTGTCAGCCTGATCCCCGGTCTGATCCTCTGCACACAGACAGATGATGGAGTAGACACATAGACTGCTCTTGAACTGCAGCAGAAGCAAAAAACTATACGAATATGTGAAATAAGATTAAGTGCACTTGGCAATTCATTTGGCTCAAAGGAAAATGGCTAGGCTTTGCACAAAAATTAATATGCAGTCAATCTCTCAATTACGAGCAAGAGAATGAATGAATCTATGTGGCCAATTAAGATTTCTCTTTGCATAACCCCCACTGTTCAAACTTGCATGTATTGAAGTAATTGGTGAAAATAAATTACCACAGTGAATGAATCTGAGAGCAAAGAGTTACTTTGTGCCAATACTGGAATTAACAGGCAACTGACAATGGTACACTGCTTCTGCTGCCCACAGTTGAATATCAAAAATTACATTTAATAGTAGAAATTATGACATTTTTAAACACAGAAAAATATATTAGACACATTTTCCCAGTATGTAAAATGTCAATTTTTAACTATGAGCTGTTCGGTGTAATGGCAACATATTATTTGCCTGATAATGCCATCCTTATCACACTCCTGCAGTGATGCCACAAGATCTTGTAAAACAGATGGCTACAATATTTTGCACAAATGAAGAAAATTATCTTGTGAGTCATTGTTCTATAGTTTACATTAAGATAAGGCAAGAAAGAGTAAAGGCCTTGAAAGTTACATCTCTTTAGAAGATGTGGTTTGAAAAAGTGAGTCTACAATTACGGTACAATCCCACCAAAAATATTAGATTTTTAAAAAGCACAAAATCTCATCTTGACCCAATCTCGTTTTGAGGAAATTGTGTCTCATCCATAGACTGTATGTATGAATGGACATAGCTAACGTGTTAGCCGTCACGTGCCAAATAGCAAGTGCGACAGGAGGCTCTTCCGGCTCCTTCTGACTCTGGCTCCCATTGACTTACATTAGGATCTTGTCGCTCTTCTCTCAGAACCTGCTGCAGTGATCCGCGTCATCTTTGTCTTAAAATGTTCTTATTAACCCGCTCTACATGATCCTGAATTCTTGTTCGCTATTTTGGTAGTCATAAAATCCTATTCATAACATAGAGCCTGGCTCCAGATTTGCTCCTGTAACCGTTAGCGCCACGAGCATCATTTGAGCGGCGCTGAACACTATGAGGGACATCACAGTCGCTTAGTCCACTTTTTTATACAGTCTATGGTCTCATCCCACCCATACTTTCCTTTATATGTAATATATATGAAACTGGAGGAATGTCACTGTCAGGCAATCATATTACTGCAATTTAATGAAAAATGTATACATATTGTAAGTAACTGTTTTATTTACGTGATAGCGTCAGTGCATAATAAACATCTGTAATTACAGTGCCAAATTATAGCAAAAAAGATCATTCCCATCTGTTGTTCCAAAGCAGGTGACACAGAGAACAATATAAAATAGAAGAAAAGGAAAAGGCCAGATTAAAAGTGTTCACAGATTTTATTTTCCGTCATCCACATTTTAAGGTGCAGTTTAAATGTAGCTAGGAACTATTCCACTATATTGTTAGTGGAATAGTTCTATCTATTAATTAGGTTCACAGTTATATTCAATTGTTCTTTCACTACAGGCATTTTGTCTGTTGTGCTTTATAGTTCACCATTAGACTACTGTGACTAGCATCTAATGCCTCTGAAGCTCTTTGTGGATCAAACATTATACATTATTCACCTGCTTTGCCTCCTGCTCTTTCTCCCTCCTCATTTGTAATTGCTCTATTTTTCCTTTGTTTTCTGCCACAACTGCGACCACACACGGGCCACGCATTCTTCCATCGTAACCCCCGCGATGACATTAGGTTGGTGGGAACTACAAATGTACAATATCAATCACAGTGGGTCTATACATTATTCAATGAGGGAGTTGGCACAGAGTTCAAATATTTGTCGAGCAGGGATGGACAGAGCAGCGGACTCGGGGAGAGTGTGGGAGAGAGAAGAAGAGCCCACAGATGAGCAACAAACTGACCTATTATCCAATCACTGTCATTGTGTGCGCGGCATGGTCTAAAGCAGGATTAAGCAGGATATAGCAGGATGCTTTTCAAACACAAAGACGTTATAGTTGGAGAAACAGGTGGGTGCCAAAAATTCAAATCACTACTTTTAGTGTTGCTTTGCCCAGTGCTAGAGACTGGCAGGAGATTAACCAATCAGAAAAACGTCTAGTAGCTAAGGGGTGAAAAATGAAAATAATAAACAAAAACAGACTGATAAACATGACAGTATCTACCATACCTTGGTTACCTTGTTTGTGCACTATTTTGCGGTGCAGATTTGGGGAAACAGAGCGATAGGTTGCATTTAATACCTTTATTTAACAAGGAAGGTCCTGCTGAGATGGAATCTCAGCAATCTTGGAATCTCTTTTTCAGGGGAGTTATGCTAATACTGAATA